>JANHGO010003893.1:0-26104 GCA_024606505.1 Aquila spilogaster | reverse complement strand
GGGTAGAAAGGTAAACCAGCAGTCACTGTGGTTCCTCCAAATGAATGGTTTAGCGTACACAACAGATTGAGGGTAGTAACACTGTGTTTTTTCTTATCTCTTCCTCTACTCTTCTGTGTTTGTAGGATGCTTTTGTAGCATTCCATGTTGACAAGTTGCTGGTGAACAAGTACTTGAAGCCACTGCAGATAGGGGAGCTGGCACCAGATCAACCCAGTATTGAGCCCACTAAAAATGTAAGTCCATTCTCATAAATCAAAGATCAAGACAAATATTCTGAGATTAGAACTTATTTTTCTATATCAGTGTAGCTTCATAACAATGAGACCCAGGCTCTTAACAAATTTTTGTTATTATTTAGAAATAATACGTGAGTATTGGTCTAAATCCATCTTAGGTGGCTGAGAATGTCATTCCTAAGTTTTTTTTATTATCACAGTAACTATATGAATTAGAGCCTTGGCTCTCATAAGTATTAGTTATCACCTCTTCTTCTTTCTCTTGATTTGAGAAAGAGCGAACCAACAACTTAGTAATTCTCTTCTTTGATAGTGAGATTTCAGACTGTATTCCCTTCTGCTATACGTATTTGTAGGGAGAGAATGCATATAGTATGTTAGCCTTTACAATATAGACTGTGAAACTTAATTCATTGCCTTCTTAGCCTTCAGTAGTAGTCTCAAGTTCAAAATGCTTAATCATCCACAGAAGCACTGTTGATGACAGTGTGAAAGTAACCAATCTTGCATGTCAAAGAAAGGAGGGAGGTGCAGGCAATAGAACAGGAGTAGTCTTGGAATACAATTGTCCTTGGGATTGTATGGACACCATTGCGTCCTTATGTCCAAGTCTGTTTCCTATTCCTTCGGGCCATGACTGTGGCCATGCTTTGCCTATTTCCTACAGCTGGCCTGCACTAGAGCATTCATGTGTCTTGTTGTTTGCAAACCGTTTCCCAGAAATGACTAGAAAACTAGATTGGCAGGGTTCTTTGGGTTGGATTTCATCAAGGCAGAAATCAGGTTTGGAATGTATCTGCTGAACTGACAAAGAAAAAGGTAGGTTGGTCTATCACCTGTGATGTAGTCATTTGTTACATAATCCTTCCTCAGTGGTCATCAGGACAAATCTAGCTGGGCTGTGGGTGCCATTTTTTTACACAGATACTTGGCCTTCCCCTATTAATTTTGGGAACAGTAAAGTAAAAGCATACCTTGATCTGTTGGAAGTGGTAGTGGAAAAAGAGGAATAATTTCATCACTGGGTACTTTACACGCACACACACATTTTCTCCTGCAGTTTGATACTCTGAGGAGAGGTGCTAGATGTCAACCTCATCTACATGTCTTCCCTATTTCCTGGCAATGTCTGAGTAGCGCTGGGCTCTGGTGATGGTGAACCGGGAACATCCATAAGATATTACAGACTTAGACATCTGTTGAGTGAGCCCTGTTACCTGACAAAGAGATGATGGACGAAGCACCAAAGGTGTAGACTTTTGATGTTGCAGTGCTATACTTTGAGAGCAAAGAAATTTGTAACGCTTGTGCTTCCCACAGAAAATGCTGGTAAAAGACTTCCGTGAATTGCGTGCCTCTGTTGAGAAAATGGGACTTCTGAAGCCGAATAAACTCTTCTTCTTCCTGCACCTTGCTCACATCCTCCTGTTGGATACTGCTGCTTGGCTCATTCTCTTTTACTTTGGGACATCCTTTGTGCCCTTTATTGTCTCTCTGCTAGTGCTGACCATTTCCCAGGTAAGCAACAGAGTCCACAGCACATGCACGTGCACTTCTGTCAACTTTCATACACATACTATTGCAGTATTTAGTTCTCTGTTACCTTACGTGGCATAGCTCTTCTTGGTTTTAGAAGACATCTTCTATATGGCCTGTGTTTACAGAAGATGGAAAGAAGAAATTCTGCGTGTGGGGAGCTCCCAGTATGCCAGCTCTGTGACATTTTTTGGTAAAGATATATTCACAGAATTGTAGAATGGTTTGGATTGGAAGAAACCTTAAAGATCATCTACTTCCAGACCCTCTGCCACGAGCAGGAACACCTTTTATTAGATCAGATTGCTCAAAGCATCATTTCACAGCTTCTCTGGGCAACCTGTTTCAGTGCCTCACAATTCTCATAGTAAAGAATTTCTACCTAATATCTAACCTAAATTTACCCTTTTAGTTTAAGACTGTTATCCCTTGTCCTATTGGTACACTCTCTGATAGTCTCTCCTCATCTTTTTTGCAGTTCCCCTTTAAGTACTAGAAGTCTGCTACAAAGTCTCCCTGAAGCCTTTTTTTCCCAGGCTGAAAAAAAAAAAAGAATTCTGAGAGCCCTCTTCCCTTTGATCATCCTCATAGCCCTCCTCTAGACCCACTCCAACAGATCTAAGCCCTTCTTTTGCTGAGGGTGGGGGTGCCAAAAAGGTGGAGGAGAGAGGAACAGTCACCTTGCCCTACTGAGAAACACACCACCTGTCACCTGAATCCGCCTGGATGTTGAGCTGTTGACTGCAAGTCTTTGAGTGTGACCATCCAGCCAATTACGTGGGCCATCTGTCTTATCCATGTCTCTCTAATTTAGAGACAAGAGCGTTGTGTGGGAATTAAGGATTCTAGGGGAATCCTCAAGAGCATCAGGATTTCATAGTTTTCTGACTGTGGCTTTGGAGAAGTGTCCAAGTAATAAATCTTGATATCTCCAAGTAAAGAATAGCTATTTCATTTTTCTGGTCTTTATTCTTCTTTCGTGCCACTCCCAAACTTTCCTTTTTCCTCTTTCAGGTCCAGGCTTCATGGTTACAACATGATTTAGGACATCTTTCAGTCTTCAGGAAGACAAAATGGAACCACTTGCTACACAAGTTCGTGATGTGCCATTTGATTGTAAGTAGCTGACCACAGAAAAACTTGCTCGATTTGATGGCCTTCCTGCAGAAGTGTGTGCTCTGAAGACTCTGTGGAATAAAGTGTTCAGCATTGGGTGAAGAAGGGGAATTGGAGAGAATTTGGCACTGAGAACATTGTAGCTATCATACTCTGTTCTTCATGTAAACAGGGGGCATCAGCCAAATGGTGGACCCTCTTGCATTCTCGACACCATTCCAAACCCAACTGCTTCCGGAAAGATCCTGACATTGACATGCACCCTTTCTTGTTTACTCTGGGGAAGAAATTCTCTGTGGAGGTCAGTATGTCTGTGTATGCATGCACCTGTGGCCATGTACGAGGAACTGGGAAGAACCAACCAAAAGCACACTATATCAAAAATATCTAAAACTAAGATGTGATCATAGTTTCTGAGAAAATGTTGTTTTCTATCTCCTTCAGCCTTCGTAAGCAGGTCACAGTTGTTATTACATTCATTTAAAATTGCTTAAACTGTTGATAAGTCATTTTAAACAAACTAGCCAAATGCATTTGTATCATACATATTTCCCATCAGGAAAAGGACTCCTAATGGTTATAGCAACTGAATGACCTAGTGGGTTTTATAATAATTCAGCAATTAATGATTATTAGTAATCTGTGAAGATTAATATCAAGCACGCCTACATGGGATTATTACTTGATGCTAATGTCTGAGGCTTAGAGATACAGGCTGCTTTGGCATGCTTGTCTGATGTGACAGGCAGCTCTTCTTGTAGCTCTCTAGGACTGGTTAGCACAGATGTCATTTGTCCACATAAGATGTTCTCAGCTTGTGCTGCTGGGCCATTGCCAGAAGCAATAACCTAAGAGAATGCTGCAACCCTTTACTGCACAATTTTGTTGCTTTTTGTGGCCATGCTGAAATAGCTGTGAGCAGTGAATTATTTTTCTTTTAATAAGACCTTTGCCAACATGAAACTGTCACTTAAGTATGCAGAATCAAATAAGAAAGTAGAAAATGTAAACAAAGGGAAAAAACGGCTATTTTTTGACTAATAGTACAATGTAGACTTGAAGTATCTAAGGTTGCGCTAAATTAATTATGAATGTACCAGGAGCGCAAAAGCAAGGAAATTGAACAGTTGAAATTCACCTTTATTTCCTCAGTTTTTATCATAACTCTTATGCTTATGAATCACACCCACTTTTAGTGAATAAAACATTCTGGTATAATTTTACTGCATTATTCCCCTTTAACATGGATTATGGTGGTATCTGTGACAGCAGTTTTATTTTCTTGCCATGTATCAATGTAAGTTCTTAGTTCTTCCTATGGGCTGTTACCTCTGTTTTGGTTTGTCATAAGTGTATTTAGAACTACTTTTCAGAAATTGCATTTCACTGTTCTCCTACTGAAGAAGTCTCAGGCTTGCTTAACTGCTTATCTCTGAAGGACTTTACAGAGCTATAAAGCATTAAAGAGGTTCACTGGAATGGGGATTTGTAGAAAAGCCGTGTTAGGTTTGTAAATAATAGGGCAGGTACACAAGAGGGAGACAGTGGTAATGAGGGCTGTGGGAAGTGTGCCAGAATAGCACCTCTTGAAGAGAGACTGGAAAATGGCACGCTAACCATACAGGTTGCTTAGTTTCCACTCAGTATTTTACTGTTTATTTTCACAGCTTGGGATCAAAAAGAAAAAATACATGCCGTACAATCACCAGCACAAATACTTCTTCATCAGTGAGTATTTTCATTTTCCTGTGATACCACAAGGAATACTAATGGGGCTTATACATATTACTTCTGATCTGCAGGGCTTGAGCAGAGCTAAGGTTGGCTGCATCAAAGAGCATAATCAGTCTGAGTCTGATTTTTGAAGGGGTTGAAGACATGACTGGATATAATCCTGAGTAACCTGCTCTGACATCATAGCTGATGCTCTGAACTCCTGATGTGCCAACCTGAACGATTCTATGTGAGATCAGGTTTCTGTACACTTCTTGTCGGAAATATCAAACCAAATGTATACATTTATAACCAACTGGCATACATTTGTACCCTATTTCTTTCAGGGTATGTTTATCTTATGTCATGTTAAACTTGTACTGCTTGGGAGAAATAAATCAAAACCTATCTGAACATAGAAGAGGAGAAATACTCTTAACTGACTATTTAGGGAAGTTACCTGGGAAAGTGAGGTGAGGGTTCTAAGGACTGTCTGCATCAGCTGTATAATATATGTCTATTGAAGTGCTCAAGCAGAACGAAGGAAAGATTCAGTTCTCACTTGTCCACTGGCATTGTCCTGATCTCCAGGTTCTCATTTCTGCACCCTTCTCCCATTTTAACGAAGCCTTATTCTTACAAAGCAGCACAATTTACCAGTGATGATGAATTCTCCATTACAGCTCTTCCTCCACTCCTGTTTCCCACCTACTTCCATTGCCACACATTTTATATTGCATACACGAAGAGGTACTGGGTGGTAAGTACTGCTGCTTGTGCAACCAAGGGGTTAGCTGTGGGCTTCCAGTCTTTATCCTCAGAGCTCAGGCATGACACAGTATGCTTTTTGATTGGGCGTAATACTGCAGTCAATTTTGTGCGGCATTTCCAGTGGCTCTGAATACTTTCTGCTAAACACGTTGTTCCCCGCTTTGATGATGAAGGCATGAGCAACAGGCTGTTTGGCTTGCACCGCTTTCCCTCTCTTACAAAATCATTAAGTGTATGTCCACAGCAATCAGAAACAGAGGACTGTGGATTTATAGGAACTGTTATCCTTGATTTGTCAGCAGTATGAATGCATTTGGCATTGTTTTCCATGCCAGGCAGCCAGTGCTTATACTTCTTTCTCTTGCATGTGTTATGAGAAAAACAGAGCAACTTTTAGGCAAAATGAAATGGTTTGTCTAGCACACTGCTCACTGGAGGGGTCACGGTCAATGATTTGATACAAGTCTTAAAGCTGTGTTTCTGAATGCTTAGCTATTTGCTAATAAATTAATCCACTCAAATTCAATTCAATTATAGCAAGCTGTGTAAAGAAACTGATAGCTTCTCTTAATTTGGATTTCCTTAGGTCAATCAATTTAGGGAAAAAAAAAACACACAACAAAAACCTATAGAAATTAAATGTATAAATTTATCTTGTACATGTGATGCTTAGAAAAGGATTTATGAAATACAGTATCTAATGCTTTTCTCTTTTCTTGTCTTTGGTTTTGGAAGGACTTGGCCTGTATGCTGACCTTCTATATCAGATTCTTTTTTACTTATGGACCATTATTAGAAATGAAGAGTCTCCTGGCATATTACTTTATATTCAGGTAATATCTCTTCAGAAATTTCTTTGGTCTTCATTTGTGTGTTCTTTTAATCTGTCTGCCCACCTTTCTCTGCCTTTTTCTTATTCTTCCGTGTTCTCTTCTGGTCTTTTTTTATTTGAAGTTAAACTAAAACTGCTTAATTGTTAATTCCAGTTTTGTGTTCCCTCAACAGCTGTGAAAGCAAAGAGACTTTTTTGAATGATGGCCAAATTGAAAAATACCTCACCTACTGTTCAGTGCTTTGGAAACTGGTTCTGTTTCTAGTTTCATGTGGAAGTTTCATAATTTCTTATGAAATTCATAATTACTTAATGAGTTTTGTCCAGGTGCTGGATAGCAAAGTCTGGTATTCTAACATGTATCTCCAAGTCTGACCTGCTGTCACTTTGGTGGCTCATCAATGACTTCCTTATCTGTTACTGAATTCTGACCTCTTGTCTGATTGCACAGGATGCTGGAGAGCAGTTGGTTTGTCTGGGTTTCACAGATGAACCATATCCCAATGGATATTTACTACGACAAGAATTTGGACTGGGTGTCTACCCAGGTAAAACATATACTGAATGATTGTGGTCATGCTGGTGCAAATTCCAACAAGAAAAGAAACTGCTGCATTGCATTAAGGGTGAAATCCACTGGTAACTGGGAAGTGAAGATTAATAGGGTTATTACAAGAAAGATAGTGAGTTACTGGAATGTTCCCAGAGGAGCATGAAGCTGATGAAGGTACCTGGAAACAGTATATAAGGAGCAGCGAAGGGAACTGGGGTTGTTTAGTATGGAGAAAAAGAGGCTGAGGGGAGAACTTATCAGTCTCTACCCCTACTTGAAAGGGGGATGTAGTGAGGTGGGTATCGGTCTCTTTTCTCAGGTGACAAGTGATAGGATGTGAGGAAACTGCCTCTTGTTGCATCTGGGGCTCGCTTAGATTGGATAGAAGGAAGATTTTCTTCATGGAAGGGGTGGTTAAGTACTACAGCTTGCTCCCTGGGGAAGTGGTAGAGTCCCCATCAATGAAGGTATTTAAGAGGCATGTGGACATGGTTTAGCACTGGATTTGGTAGTTAGGTAGATAGTTAGATTTGATCATCTTAGGGTCTTTTCCAACCTAAATGTTTCTAGGATAATGGGATATAGTTATAGGAGAACAGCAATGGCATATTCATGAGCCATTTAAAATCAAATATGGGTCTCAACTCTTTCTTAAATATACCCACTTCCCTACTTACTGTGTTACTATGTCTTGAACATTTTCCCATTCTGCAGAGATGAAAGTTTGTGTCCTGCTCAGGCTGAGCTCCTTTGCACCAATGGAATGTCAGTGTGGTGTCCCCTCTTTGCACAGTAACTCATTGGAGTCCAGTAATAAAACTATCACAGATGCACCTGCTTTTTCTGCAGACATAAGTTTGAGGATAAACATTTTACTATCTGTTCACACACATTCATGGGAGCACAGAACCAGCCCTGGTTTTACCATGGTCCGTGTTAGCCAGTCTGCATAACACCGCTGCTCCACAAAGCTGAAGAAGGAATATGATTCCTGCACTGAAAGTAGCTCAGCTTAGGGTAAAAGAAAACAATAGAACAGAATAGCACAGTATAGCATGCTCTTGAGACAAATGAAAGGCTGCAGTCATCAATCTGTACTGATTTTAGCTTTTCTTTTTCCCTTTCCCAGCTCCAGGCAACGTGTAATGTTGAGCAGTCTCTGTTTAATGACTGGTTTACTGGGCATCTGAACTTTCAGATTGAACATCAGTGAGTACATACCCTGAGAGATTGTTCTTTCTTTTTTTTTCCTCCCCCTATTCTTTGCTCTGAATCCTACAAATAGTTGTAGGCACCAGTGAATTTGTCCTAGAGACTGAAAGTTATAAAGATCATCATAGTGTTAATTCAAAACTTTCACTGGACCCACAGGAAGTTGAGAATTATTAGTGAAAATTGAATATGGATGTGATCTGTGAAATAATTCAGTAGCAACAGGGTCTGTCCAAAGTGCTAGCTTCAATGTTTGTGAAAACATATGTGCCAAGGCACCCTGTTTATAATCTGATGCAGTAGTTTAGGTCTACCTTTACTAACTACTAACACTATTATTCCCAAGACTGAGATATGCAACTGAAGGATGGAGTCATCTCCATTCCTGTGCTGACCAGCTGTAAAGATAATTACTTCTGGAGAAAGGGAGCAAAAGTGGATTCTTCTAGTTTACAGTATCACTTCATTTGGAGAAACCTTGCTTCAGAGGCGCTAGAGACAACAGTGGAAAAATAAGGAAGATGTGAAGCAGGAAACTATTGAGTTCCTTGTGCTGAAAGCACTCCACAGGGAAAGACAGGATCAGCAAAAAGTCTTGTTTTGTGTGGACTATGAGATTCCTAGGAAGTGATAATGAACAGGAACTTGAAAAAGGTAAGATTTCTGATGGGGCACTGGAAGAGAACTTGTCTCCTATTCACAGCTTATTCCCCACAATGCCAAGACACAACTACTGGAAGGTGGCTCCACTGGTGAAGTCCTTGTGTGCCAAACACGGCATTGAGTACCAATGTAAGCCGTTGCTCACCGCCTTTGCAGACATTGTGCAGTAAGTAACACTGGAGACAAAAATGCAGAAGGATGTAGGAGAGGCTGGAGTTCTAAAACAAAGGCTGACTTGTTCATTTTTACAAGAACAAGTGGAAATCCTTGTTTTCATTGTCTCCAGAAACACTCCCCCTAAGCAACTTGATGTAATGTGCTTTTTCTCTTTCTCTCAGCTCTTTGAAGAATTCAGGAGAGCTCTGGCTTGATGCGTACCTCCACAAATAGGAAGGCAAGGGTTGATGGTACCATTCACAACCTGCCTTATCTTTGCATCCCCAGCAAGACTAAGAGCAGAGACAATGAAGGACTCTAAGGAAGAATAAAATGGAGAAGAACGGAAGGATCAGATTCCAATAGATACAAAGTTATCTGAATTTTTCTTTTCGTCTTTCCAGGTATTTTGGTTCAGATATGTTACAAGTGAATAAAGCCAGCAGGAGCTGGATTGCTATATCAGGGAGGAATGTTCTGTAACTGTGTCTGAGTAAACATGGCCAAGAAGCAATTCTGAGCATGTGCTCAAGTCAGATTATGGACTGCTGCAACTGCACACACTTAAGTTCATGCCAGGGTCTCCTCTGATCAGTTGTTTGTTTGTTTGTTTGCTTTAGATACTCCTCTTGTGTATGGTTTAATGCTTAATATAATGCTTCCTTATTTGAAGTCACTGAAAATTGCACAGGATTTTGAGTTAGCTCAGTGTCCCCAACAATGCACTTAAATAATAATAAACTACAAATTATGCCTGGAGTATAATAGTTGTTATATACAATTCAGTAACATCTTAAATGTTTCTCCCATCATTGCTCTCTAGATTGTCCTGTTTGTTACACCAGGCATCCTCAGATGTCAGGAAAAAATTACCTCTCAAAGTCACTGCTTTTTTCAAAGTTTTTTTTTTATTCATTGATTGGTTGCTGTACTTTGTGTAGTGATGAGCCATGTATAAGCTTCCTATGCTGAGTTCTTTAGTATTTGTAATATGCATCTCTAAGCAAATATTATCCTCAGTTCTGCTCCTGAGAATTCAGCTGAGAGTTTCTTGTAATGAATAAGCAGTGGAAACATGCACCGTGCATCATAAAAGTCTATGAATCAATGGTACCTTTAGAATAGAGTCATCGCCTTCCACTCAGCTTTCCTTATTACAATGAACATGAGAGGTTCTGCACTACAAACAAAGGACTTGGAAGAAAAGATGAGGTACAGAGATCATCTCCTACTCACCAATTCTACTGCAGCTCAAAGTGTGTGGAGGTTTTAAGGGGGGCACAAAAAAGCACTCTGAGGGCCCTGGGGCTTGTGAAAGGACATGCAGGTGTACTGAAAAGCAAAATGATCACTCTGGCTTAGATCAACAGGTAAAACAAGGACTCTAGGGGAGCCAATAAAATTGGAACATTTTTGGATCCTAACTTCAGACTTAGCTGAGCCTTGGCTGGCACACACAGTGATAGCATAGAGAAAAATCTTTGGGATGAAAATTTTATGCAGCCTGGCAGCAATGGAACTCCTGGGATTTGTCGTTTTTCCACTTTTGGCCTCAGTTGAGCCTTGGCCTTGGCATTAATTTCTGTTAATGAGCTGGAGGATAGGGTAGAGTGCACCCTCAGTACACTTACAAATGACATAAAATGGAGGAGTGGCTGACTCATCAGAGAGCTGTGCTGCTATCCAGAGGGACCTTGACAGGCTGGAGAGGTTAGGTTTTGTATTTGAAGGTTAGGGTTAGGATTAGAGTTTGAGTTAAACTTTAGGGTTTTCAGGTTTAGGGTAAGTTTTAGGATCAGTTTAGGCTTAAGGTAATTGTCAGTTTAGGCTTTTCATTTAATGGCACCTAGGGAGCACTAGAGGTTCTTTAATGTCAATGAAAGACTCACAGAAGGCTCTGTTTGCATACCTAAATGCATTTAGAGATTCCTGGCGTGCCCAGAACACTGCTGGAAATGTTGGTGTGCATCAGAAAGCACTAATAGACATGTCTAGAGCACAGAAAGTCCTTTCAAGCTCATAGGTGCACATAACAAGACTCCTATTGACTGCAGAGGAGAATCAAAATGGTAGCAGGTGCACCTGGTGCACTTCACAGCTCTCTGATTCAGGTGAAGCACACCAAAAGCACCTGGCCACTGTGCTCTTCAGAAGGCACTTGAAAATTACTAGAAATAGGACAGTTTCTTGGTCACAGGTAGGGTTAGATTTGGGTTTTAGACAATCAAGGGTTAGGGTTTCATATAGTAATTCAGACGTTTTAAGGTTAGGATAAATAAGGATAGGATTGGCATTCTGAGGTGCTTAGGGTCTACCAAAAACAATTCCACTTTCTTATGTGCCAACAAAAGACACACAGACTTCTCCTCTGGTATCCAAACTTCATTCAGAATTCTGGTTTGCGTATAAAGTCACTTGAGATTCTGGTGTGCACAAAATTCATTTATAGACCTTGGAGCACAGAAAATCTAACCCAGGCTCATCGTGTCCA
Organism: Aquila spilogaster; assembly: GCA_024606505.1. Classification (NCBI taxonomy): domain Eukaryota; kingdom Metazoa; phylum Chordata; class Aves; order Accipitriformes; family Accipitridae; genus Aquila; species Aquila spilogaster. Next base: position 14,822 of record JANHGO010003893.1, on the reverse strand, counting down.
CCAGAGGGCTCTCCTTGACAAGTTCAGAGAGCCCAAATGCACACAGATGTCCCTGATGCACTTCAGAGCTCTCTAAACTTCACCTGAAGCACACCAGAAAGCAGTCGGAGTGAGTCAGTGTCTGGATTAGGGTTAGGTTAGGAGTTTAGAATTAGTTCGTGTATTTGGGTCTCATTCAGGATTAGAGCTAGAGTTAGGGTAATGATTACAGATAGAGCCAGTGATTAGCATTCCAAGGCACCTGACTTTGGTTTAGAGTTTAGGGTTAGGGTTGGGGTAAATTTTAGGGTCAGGGAAGGTTTAGGATAATTACCAGGAATAGGCTTTAGCACCCAGGGAATGCTTCAAAGTGTTTTTCATCCAACAAAAGCACGCTAAAAGGTGCTTGAAGGGCCACTGTACTCATCAGAAGGCACTAGAAGACACGTGGAGCTGCTGTGGGTACGAGTGAAGTTTTCCACAGCTGAGTTCTCTGGGTAGGAAAGTAGGAATCCTGTTGTAATTTCAAAAAGAATTGACCAGCAGGTTCTTCTGTCTCCAAAGACAATAATTTTCAGCAATCCTTTTTTTTTTTTTTTTTAATATTGGGATATATCCCTGTGAATTAAATTGATCTCAGCCCCTCAATCCATTACAGCAACAGCTGCTGATTATGTTGGCTTCAGTGTATCGCCAGGAGTATATAAGTGCTATTATCTCTCTCTCAGGCCTTAAGGGATTGTTGCACCTTGGGGCAAGGGGCTGGGAATCCAGATCTAGTCAGTCTGTATGGATTTTGTGTGTATTTGTTTCTCCAACAAGGAAAGAGTGGGGTAATTACTTGATCCTGGTGTACTTTTCCTTTCCTCACTGAAGCCTGGGGGTGGGAACGGCAGGGAGAATTGAGGATATAACTGATTTATCCATCATCCTGTCTTCATTTTGCATTCTCTTTTTCCATTTTAATGACTTGTATTTTTTCTCCCATGGGTAGGTATTCCATCAGTTCTGTTTTTTGGGACTCTAGACTGGAGTAAAGCTATGAACACCTCCTTTCTGGTAATTTACTTTCTTCTGCAGTTTATCCACAAATCATAATATCCTCTCTTCCCTTTCAGCTTGTTATTCTTTCAACTGTGTTTAATGCCAGAATTACATCACTAACTTATTTTGTCTGGACAGCTTCCAGGAGCATTATGATGTCTCCTATAAGATTAAAAAGTGCCCCAGATGACAGTCTGGATTGCATTCCTGAAGTAAATACCTCTAAGTTGGGCTTAGTGAAACACCTTTTGAATAGCTGAATCTCTTGAATTATGCCCCTCCATATGTATACCTCCATGTCACCATTCTGTCACTCCAATCAAATGGATGGGGTTGACTTATGGTCCCCACAACCACTCCCAAAGAGATTAAATCAATTTTCCATTTGCCTATTGCATTTTTAAGCACTGAATCACCGTTGGATATTGGGAAATCATTTCCAGATGCATCAGTTCATGGGGATTCAGTTGCACCCAATCCACTCCTTGGTCCCACACTCATAGTAGTCATTTTTTTAATCTTTCCCCAGGCCTCTGCCACTACAAATCAGCCACATTCTGCAGCTCGGTCTGAGTGTAATCTTGCACTGACATTGTATGTTGTAGCAGACATTTTCATACTTGGACACTCCTGTCCATTTATCAGAGAAATCCAAGGTGCCTCCATCCCCAAATTCACTTGGTTACTGAAATACTTGCCCCCTCTGCCCCCATTGCCCAGTGTAGTTCCTGAGTGTGAGTACTTGAAGCTCCAGTATGTCTCCCAGTTTCTGGGCTTTGAGTTTAGATAAATTCAATCGGTTCTTCAAAGTTTCCAATTTTGCCTGAAATTCTCTTGCTTTCTTTGCTCATTTTCTAGGGTACAACCACATCCAGGTGTCCAGATTTTCCAGTAATACTCATAATTCCCATATTTTATTTAGCTCAAAGTCTAAGGTTTCCCCTTGCATTTAGACTTCAGATTTATTTGAACACATCTAGGTCTTCATTTTTTCCTTTTCTTTCATTTGCTTTCTAAGGTCTCCCCCTGCTGCTGAAGGTAAGTTAACAACAACCAGACACGATTTAGATCTTGTTATCCTCTGCCCTGTTCTGCTCCTAGCTTCTCTAAATATCCTCAGGGGTGAAGCACTAGGTTAATTTCTTCTCAGATTCCCAAAGAACCAGGGCATGTAATAAATACTGTGTGACTGATCCCCACACCTGTGTGTCAGGCCAGCCTGGTGCTCTGACATTTTCCTGCTCTCCACTCAAAATAGCATTTCCTATTGCAAGACTCCAAGTGTCTGTCTTTGCAGCCTAGGGGTTCTTTGGGAAGCTTTCTAGGGCTGCTTGGGTGGAGTAGCTGGGCATGCAGCAAATACATTTGAATATGAAATAAAATTGGAACAGGCTGCCCAGGGAGGTCATTGTTACTGGAGGTGTTCAAGAACCGTGTGGATGTGGCACTGAGGGACGTGGTCAGTGGGCATGGTGGGGGTGGGCTGGGGGTTGGATTAAGTGATCTCAGTGGTCTTTTCTAATCTTAATGGTTCTTTGATTCTAAATCACAGCTAATTGAGACTGCCGTATGTGTTGGCTCTAGTGCTTAGTTTCACATGGCGGTCTAGCTCTTCTCTATTTAGAAGCCTGCTAGGTTTTGCCTTTAAACTGTTGGATTTCTCTGTTTTATAGTCAACTGAGTAGTTAAAATGAACGAAATATTTCTAGGAACATTTCACTTCATCCAAGAAGTAGATGTGTCACTGACTAACTACCCCTGTAGACCGTAAGCACACCTCAGTTTAATAAGTCATCATTTATAGGTGATTCTTGCACAATTTTGTGCCTTATGGTGCCACTCAGCAATCTGTTCTGTGACTCACAGTGTGTTATTTCTTATCCCCATGCCTTAATAGTACCTATTTTTGTGAAGATGATTGTACGGTTTTTCTTCATAGAGGCTCCCTTGATGCTGGGTTTTGGATTTTTGTTGAAAATAGCAGTGACAAGAAACCAATGTTTTCAGTTGTTGCAGAGCAGTGCTTACACAGAGTCAAGGACTTCTCTGCTTCATGCGCTGCTCTGACAGCGAGGAGCTGGGGGGTTGGACACAGCTAGGGCTGCTGACCCAGGCTGACCAAGGGGATGTTCTGTGCCTTATGACATCATGCTCAGAAATAAAATCTAGGGTAAAGATAGAGGAAGGAGGGAATGTTTGGATTCATGGTGTTTGTCTTCCCAAGAAGCTGTTCTGTGGGATAAGCCCTGCTTTCCTGGGAGTGGCTGAAGTAGTGGAGAATTCCTTGTTTTGCTTTGCTTGTGCACACAGCTTTTGCTTGAACTAGTAAACTGATTTTTGTCTCAACCCATGAGTTCTCAAACTTTTACCTCTCCAATTCTCCCCTGTATCCCAGAGAGTGAGCGATTGGCTGTGTGGTACTTCACTGCCTGCTAGGTTTTAACCAGAACAAAGTGTTTCTGAAGATTGTCTGGTGGAAGCATCTATCAGTGAAGGGTACATCAAATACCGCAGCTGAACCAGAAGTATACATTCTTGTACCTTTCTGTCTTATTTGTCACTCCTGCTTTGGTCATCTTGGAGATTAAGCCCCAGATCCCGTTAGTTGCTGTTGTGCATGTGGTAGACCTAAAGGCAAATTTTAGTATAAGAACTACCACCGAAAATGCAGTTGTTTAATGAATAAGTTATATGTTGTCATATGGATGAATTTGGGAACTGTCATTTGAATGGACAGCCTGAAAAATCTTAAAAGTAAGGAGTTCAAATACAATATTTTGTATTAAAGCTGCTCTGTTAGAGATTATACTTAGTATTGTCTCCAGCAGTCATCAAGGTATAGGTTTATCTTGAGGCACATGAACACTGTCACTTAATGCATGTGGAAGTGGTGTAAGTGTTTTTCTGGGTTGGAGCCAGGGACTCAACCTCTCACAGAACTGACCTCTCTTTAGACTGGGAAAAATCCATCATTATAAATGGTAGAGTCGCGCCCCAGAAGTCAGACAGGAATATATTCATTTAAATGTAAACAGGGTACAGGTGCAATAAGGATAACCAGTAATTTTAATGAAATGCTGCAGATTCTTCAGGCTGTGCATGTGCTACATGTTGTAACCTAAAGGAGCACGGATGGGTTTGAATGAGCTTCTTGGGATACTCAAGGCAATCGGCTGTAGGAGCTGGGAGCTCAGCAGACTAAATTAGCAGTCTGGGTGTATGTCCTCTTGGAGCTTCTTCACTCATGAAAGCAGTGCTGTTCAGATAGTGGCTCATGAGAAACGGCTCTCGTTCATTGCCATACTGTGAACTGAGTTGGATTTCAAAGGAGATTCCACTAAAGTGCAGGCATTTCTTTGGCAACTCTGTCATTTTAATAAGATTAATGAGGTTGAAATGAGTCACTGCAACTTTATTGCTACAATAAGGTAAAAATGTTTTGCTTTCAAGTTAATGTTTCATATCTATTTCTCTTAAAATTAAATGCCTCTTTCTTCCAGTAGCTACATAGATACAGCACAGAGTGTAGCCAGAGGTTCACGTGTGTAGCTCTAACTCCTGCAGCCTAACACTTCCTTCACGATGCATGAAGTGGGGGCTAACTTATGGTCCTGTGGTCATCAGTGGGACTGAGCAGGCAGTGTTCGGCCATAAATGAGCGCATCACTGGACCAACTTGTTTGTAGTGCAATCTATCTCATTTAATTTTAGATGTCTGAGAATTAACTACATAAGTAAAATAGTGTTGCAGGCTCTCCACTTAGCCCTGAGAGTGACGGCAAAGCTTGCAGACTGTGCTCCAGCTGCCTCTAAGAGGATCTGTTGCGACAAAGGGACCTGGGATTAGACTTAGTGAACTGTAAGAGAACCACAGTGTACATGAAACCATCAGTGTCCCACCTAAACAGTGCAGACTGTGGTCATGCAGGAAACCTGTAATATCCTGGAAAATCCTAGAGCTGTGGCAATGATGTTTTCTCATCACCAGCTACGTGTGTTGCTTGGTTTTCTGTTGAGTTGTGTAAACCACTTCAGCAGGTATCAAAACCACTTCTGACATATTGGTATTTGGTGGCATTCTGTTGAACAAGAAATGATTGAGCCACGCTTGCCTACCCCATCTGTCAGAAGGTTGGAGTGTAAACATCAGAGTAGGTGATAGTGTCCTAGCACCGGTATTTACAGAACGAGAGATAAATACATTGCTAAACCTTGAACCATATGTCTTGTCCAGTTCAAGAGTCCATTCTGGGCAAGGGTACCAAGTGTTTTTGTACCCGTGTCCTTTTCCAAAAGGACAGACTGTCTGGAAAAGAATTCTTCCCTCTATTTGTCCCCAGCATTTGTTTTTAAGGGCAGACTCAAAGGTATCCACCATCAATTGACTGCAGGAACAAATCTGGTAGGGAGGAGCAGGAATGGGAAATACTCATAAATTTTCCCAGTAAAGTCAGGTCCTCCTGTCACATACCTAATATTTACCCTACACATACACTGCCTTATTTATACCACACATGCACCATGCCACATGCATTGTTTAACATCCTTCCCTCAGCTAAGGTGGGTGGACCACTAACAGCATCCTATGTGCATAACTGCAGGCAAGAAGATCCTTTCTGGGTAATCGCCCTCCGTGCAATGCTAGCATCCCACTACTGCACGTTGCAGGTCCATTGTGCTAAGGCCATTGGTGCATTCACAGGGCTGATAGTGTTCTCAGTGTAGCCACTCCATTAGAGGAGGATTATGGAAGTATGTGCCCTGTGGAAGAAAAACAGATTGTACAAGCTCATCTGTGGTGCATTAAGAGTATAGCCGCTGAGAAGTAGTGATGGGTATGGGCAGGAGCCCCTTCACGAAGTCTAGTGAAATGTAAGGCTGGGTCATCTAGTCAAAGGCCAAGGCATGACAGGTCACAGCTGCTTCAAAGGGAATGATAAAAATGTGCAACCTGTGCCTTGGGAATGCCCACTTCGAGTAGTTATGTTGAATCAAATCCTGAAGTGTAAATTTCCCACAGTCTTTTTTTTATCAATAGCCACACGAGGGCAGTAAGCCCTATTTTCTATTGAAGGAAAGGCTTTTTATTCTCTTCCTCCCCTTTGATTACTGAACATGTTGCAAAAAATCCCTATTCACTAATATATGCAACTGATACCATGGCATTTTAAAACCTGTAATTTTTAGAGCGTGTAATTTTCCTATTTCCCAAAGTCTCATTAATACTTTGCTACAAATACTAAGCTTGCATTAAGACTCTCTGATAAATACTGTTTTGCTATTTTCATGTACTTTAGTAGAAAGCAGTAATTCCTTGTCTTCTGTGTTGCTTAGAAATATTACTTTTCTCCACTATTTGTCACAGAATATCATTCTAAAAGGTATACTTTTAGGAGGAGAGGTTCAATTTCAGCCCCTTCTCTGACCAATTCAATTGCATTGTCATATTAGAGAACACCAAGACTTCCTGGCACGCTGTGCTTCTAATAATGATTTCTCAAACTCATACCTTTCTAATCTTAGTGACTTTTTCCCTTGATACTTCTGTTCCCTTATTAAGCTGCAGGAACACATTTATGTGTGGTGGTATTCTAGTCATCCAGCTCATCATCTATGCAGCTCTTAAACTGGTTAGCTTCCCAGGCCCAAATGCAAACAAAACTAACTTTCTCATAGACACTTAGAGTGCCAAGACTCCAGCATACAGAGTCCAGGTCTTTGCAAGAGTAATTCCCTGACAGTATTTTGAAAAGCTGCCAGGCAGATAGGGCTTACCTAGGTAGCTGACCTGCCTACAGGTCAATAAACAGCCTGCATTATTTTTCCTTTGGAAAAGCTTGTTTGCAAAACCTGATGATGATCTGTGCTTTCGTTCACCTTCTATTACTGTTCTCAGCTCTTTTGGAGATCTGGATGTATGTTTTAGGTACGTATGGGTAGAATTTGTCCTTGGTGCATGACCACAAAACCAGGCAGATCTACGTTAAATTGAAATATTCAGTCACAAATATGGGCAAAGTCCAGTGGGTGCTTGCCTCACTCCAAAAAGTTAGCCAAACAGCATAGGAGTGCTTGTGCACTCCTGTTTACTCTCTGTTGCCCATCTTGATAGAAGCTGAAGCTGATGTCTGTAAATAAGTCAGTCAAACATTTTGCTTTCTGTAAGTTCTTATTACTTATCAGGATGGTTTGAGAAACACAACAAGACTGTAAAATATGGCTAAATACTGAAATTCCTCCAGAAATTGAAAAAAATATTATGGTGCTTTTATAGCTGTTTACCTACAGAGCCAATATTTCACACACCTTTATTTAAGTGAAGAGTACCACAAATGTCACTGGATCCTGCACCAAGTATAAAGCATTTTTTCCAGACTTGCTTTGCTTATATATGCAGATAGATCAATGTGCTCAGGAAATATTAATTAGAAAAAAATGTATTATTATTTTTAATTAAATGAAGCAGAAGGACCAACACGACAAATTGCTTCTTCTGGAAAAGGCTTCCTCATGCAAGAAAGACGATAAATACAGATAGCAGAACAAAAGACTGTGGAATAAAACAGCTTTCAAACTAACTTCTGAACCTTCAGCCTTCCTAGTAAGAATAGTAAGACATTAGTAATTCTGGCAATGTTTGCTCTCCTTTTAAGTGAACAGATACCCTCTCTTCCCAGTAACAAAGATCGGTCCCCTCTGGACCTGGCTGTTCAGTCAGTTTTCAATCCACCTCAGTCTGCTCATCCAGCCCATGCTCCAACAGCTTCTCTATGAGCATCTTTTGGTGCACAGAGTCAAAGGCCTTCCAGAAGTTCAGACAGACGATATCCACTGTTCCCCACTCATCCATCAGGCTGGTGATTTCATTACAGAAGCTTATCAGGATGGTTAGACATGACTTCCTCTTGGTGGATCCATGCTGACTACTCCTCATTATTTTTTCCTTCCTGTGCCTGGAAATGGTTTCCAGAATGAGCTGTTCCATCACCTGCTCAAGGTGAGACTGACTGGCCTGTAATAGGCAAGAAGTCTTCCTTGAAGACAGGAGTGACATCTACTTTCCTCTAGTCTTTGGGCACTTCTCCCAGTGGCCACAGTTGATCAAGGATTATTGAGAGTGTCCTTGCAGTGACACCTCCCAGATCCTTCAGCACCCAGGAGTGCCATCCTATCAGGGCCCATGCACTGTCCAGTTTGATCAAGTATTCCCTGACCTGATCCACATCTATCGAGTACATCTTCCTTGCTGCAGCCTTTCACCCTTGGCTTGATTAGCACCCTGAGTCCACAAAAAGAGTTGTGATATTTGCTACCACAACAAGCACATGAGATGATCAGAGCAGCTGTGGCTGTGTGTCCCAACAGTCATGGCTGAGTTACACCATTATAAGACCTGCTTCCAGGAGCAACCTCCACACTGCTGCTGCAGGTGAGGATCTGTGTCTGAAACCTGGATGTACAATATAACTATGCAGGGAGATTTTAAGCTTATTTGTTTCAGTGCAAACATGGCCCACGCTTAGCTTAGCCACAGTTTTTGTCTCTCTGCTTCACTTCATTGGAGGCTTCTCCCTCCTGGGGCTCCCAGGGGTGCCTGCCTCAAAAGTTGAAAGCTGTGCTGATGCAACAGTTGTTGCCCCTTCTACAAGCTGTCTGACACTTGCTTTCTCTCGTCTTCCTCCAATTACTGGAGGTCTTTTCTCCCTTCTTACTGCTCTGCACTCTGCTTTGCTTGAGTTGGTGGTACTATGGAAGTTAAAGGAAGCAAATGGCAAAATAATGATGTTTTACTGTGGCTGCAGATATAGAAAGATAAGGAAATTCAATAGAAAAGGTACAAAGGTAGATTTTATTTGTATGTGTGCACTCAGCCTTGACTGAAGATGAGACTTGGACACGTTGTAAATCTACAAAGCCTTAAAATCTCTTGGTTATGCATTATACATCTGAAACAAAGTCTGCAGAATTGAGCTCATATTGCAGCCTGTTTACAGAAATCTACCTGTTCAATAAGAGAGCAACTTAAGCACAGCTAGTTTTCATGTTGGCATGGACACTATAAAGAGAAGGAGCTCTCTTTTGGGACTTTGTATGGTTAGAATATCCTTTTCTTTCCTGACTGTTTGAGGAACAGTACTTGTAAAGAGCAGCACTGTGGATCTTAGTTTGATGGCTGTGATAATGGTATTCAGTACTGGATAGCACTGGCACTGGTAATAGATGCCAAGAGAGGCTTGATACGGGCTGGGTTGGTCTTATTCAGATTTCCTTTATATTCTGGGAGGTATTCTGTAACACAGAGCAATAATATCACAGAGCAATAGGCAGAACATGTCCTCTCTACTGATCACTAATGAAGGCGTATCTCAGTTATTGGGTTAATTAATAAGGAAAATACCATAATGAATTGTACATGAACTGCAAGCATTTGAAGGGAAAAGAAACTGTCATAGCCATGCTACATAACAAATAGAGGTCTAGTGAGAGTTGCAATGCTTTTTCGTTCTGTTTTATGTGTTCTAAAGCTATGAACAAAGCCGAAGGACAATCTCCTCAACCATTTAGCTGGAGTTAAGAAGTCTTCCGCATTTTTTGATGCTAAAATGGCACGACCATGTGAAATAAAAGAAAGACTTTCCTCCCTGCTCCCCAGCTGCACAGATTATATTTTTTTTACATGGCCTTCCCATGGGCTCTGCTCAGTATGAGCTATGAATAACATTGAGGAACTCAGCTGATGTGCTTCGTCCCTGAAGTCCATAACACAGTAAGGAACTGAACTCTCTTCCTTTGTTTTAATCTGGGACTCTAGGACTCTAAGCAGCAGATCAATCTTTGTCAGTCTCTGGACACACTCTGGAAATTACTGTAAGGCATATAATTGGTATACTAAAAACAAAGTAAATATTCACAAATACTTGACGATGAGATTGTCTTCACAAAAGTACCTGCCAGATTGTTCAATGTGAACAAATACGCCTCTAAATAATGTTCTGAATAACCTCTAAACAAACCTCTACCTTCAGCTGGAAATGATGGTGTGTATTTTCAGGCAAGTGGGTTCTCTTTCTTAAAGTTTTGTGGAGTTTAGAGAGTATCCCAAACACAACCACTATTAGGTTGCAACATTCACTGTGACTTTTGCTAATTAATATAGAGGGACCTTCAGTATTGTATTTTTGACTTTTCCCTTGCTTTAGAAAACATCCACTACATAGTTTCCTTTCAAAGCCTGGCCAGGTTCCCTTTTTTATACTGTCAGTATAACCTTAGGCACATGTAAGGCTGTCGGTAATGCCCTTTATACCGAGGATGCCGTCCATCCTCTCACATCTGAGATGGTATTGGGATATCTATATTCCTCAACCAATGTGAACGCAGAGAACAAAGTCAGGAGAAAGTAATGCTCTAAGGGAATGGAGCTGAAGCATCAGGAGGAAAGAGATAGAATTTAAAAAGTTCTGCTTTTCATATGTTTAAAAATCTGAAGAGCTGTCATTTGCTGTGGATGTTCCTTCTAAATGAGCTGTAACGATTTTTCTGAGTGGAGGACCCCCTGTGAGCTCTTCCAAAAGAGTTGTCTCACTGTAGGCTATAGCAGTGCTGTTCGTTTTGCTTTTACTGTTTGATATGTATTAAAAATATATTAGAGAGACAGTGCATTGCTTGGAATGTGATGTTTGAAGCATGCAGATATCATTTCTTTTCTTTTGGACTCTTTGCCAAATATGCTCAGGTACTCTTAAAAATTCTCAGTAGGGTCTATCGTGGTTACTTGATTAGAATTTAACACTTTCTGAGAAACTTAGCTACCTGCCAAGTCTATGGCAGTTTGGTCAGTGCTATATTAGATTTACATTTATCCACTTCTCAGTGGGTATTGATTAGCGTTTCTGTTCCCTTGGTCCAGGTCATATCTTTGGAGGTAATGTTGCGATAGGTAAGAATATCTCAGGTGTACAAAATAATCAGTCCAGATACTGAGAGCACAGCGGATCAAATCTGGGGAAATCAGGTGAGTTTCGATCACCTGAAAAGTTATTATTATGTAATTTCTAAAGCAGAAGTGTATTTCTTCCTAGTTGAGTCACATCTGCAAGTGTTAAGTTTCCAAAGATGCTCGAAAGGCTGGCTAGGCTGATAGCCTAATCCATGGAGTTAGAGAAGTGGAATGGTACATGTGTTTGATTTATAAACTCTAAGCAAAACCTGTGACATGTTCTGAGCAATCCCTTAATCAATGACCCATGAAGCTGAAATGCCTGTCTTACTCCAGAAAAATTAATACACTAAAAGTGATTTATCAGTTCTAACGATGATATTAGGAGAAGAGCACATCTGTTTTCCTAAAACATCTTTCTAATATTGAAGTGACAGAGGCACGTATGTCTTCTTCTAGGTCCGAATACCACAGGATAGCCTGACATGTCTTTTGACAACGCAGACAAGCAAAATTAATGGTATCCATTATATCTAGTTAAAAATAAAGCAGAGCAAGACATGACAGCTCACCCTGTTCTGTTTAAATATTGTTTGGACCAGTATTATGTCCTCATGTACTATATGAGAAAGTATTTAAGAATGAAGGAAGATCAAGCCAGATCAAAGTCTTTCCTGAGACATCGCTGTGCCGGCAGAATTTGGTGCTAGTATTAACAGCAGTAGCTGAGATGGTTGACTCATAGCAGTAAGGGCCTGGGAGTCAGGAGTGGTCTGAAGCATGTAAGGAAAGGAGTATGTGCTAAGACACTGGCATTACTAGTGGTGTGTGAAATCACTCAGGGATTTTCACTAGTCAGTAAATGGGCAGTATTGCAGCTTTATAGGAGCATCACATCTGATTCTTGACATAAAATTCTGTTCCTTTTGGCTGCTGCATTTTGTAAAAACTTCCACTTTTCCTGCATCATCTCACAGATAAATGTGTTTATTCTGTGAATGTGTACGTGTATATGTGTGTAAGCTGTCTGGGGGGAGGACCTGCTAAGGGGCCTCAGTGGGGCTCCTTGCTTTTAAGTAGCTTTTAAGCTGAGGCTTTTGTCCTTGAAGCCCTGGCCTTGTAGCCAGGCCACGCTCTCTGTTGATCTGGACCCTGACCCTGACTCAGTTTTCCAGCTTAACAACCTTGGACTTCCTCATTGCTGCAGACGTGTCAAATGATCTGCCTGACCCTGTTTACTGTCACTGGACCTGTTCTGCTCGCCCTGCTCAGGTGCTGTGGGATGGTGCCCCTGGCAGGGAGGGCACTGCCTGCCTTGCTCTCACCCTTGACTCCTGGTATACAAACATACATACACTTACCTGTCATTGAAATCTCTATTTCAGAGCTGTTTTCAGTTTGCTAACTATCAATGTGTTTTGCCACACAGATTATCAGTTGTGAATTGCTGTGGGTCACTGAGTTACTATGTCCTAACTATGAAATGTTCATGTTTAGATATTGCAAGAGATAAGAGGGGAAAAAAATAATAATCCTAGTCTTGTTTAAAATGAAACTAGCAACCAAAATGGGAAAATATCTGCTTAAGCAACTGAGACTGCACACAGTAATTTTGTGTGCTGAAAATCTTGAACAATTCAATTCCAATGAGCAGAATAATTCAAAGTAAAAAAAGAGAATTGCTTGTTTATTCTAACACTGCTTGACTTGAGCAACTTGAGAAACTCAATTAACTTAAAAAAAAACCAACACACCAAAACAGAAAAATGCAAAACCATATTGGAGATAATCAGTTTGCACTGGGGATAATCATTTTCCAAACCAGATCCAGGCTTAAGGTTTAGTGATATTAAAATCTGGCAAAAAAAAACCAGACAAAAGTAAAAACATTGAACAGTAGCTGTGCTGGATAAGAAAAGCCGCTGCAAAGAAGCAATGTCCATGTACAGAAGCCAAGAAGTCTTGAAGGACTGGGATAAGCTGACCAGAATTACACATCTATCATGATATGTTGAAATTATGTCAGTCCTCCTAGGCACAGATAAACGTGACCAGTTGCTGATTGTTTTCATTTCTTTGGATGGCAAGAATCAGAATTAACGACTAGGGGACTCCGGGCACCAAGCACGTGCTGTCTGTGCTCTACTCATGTTTTTAGAAATTAAAAATATGTCAATTATGGGGGAAAAATGACTTCACTTTGCTGAGCAGTGAAAGGTTACGATAGAAGTCCGGGCCATGCTGCAGGCATGCAGGTGACTACAATTCCAGTCATGAGAAGCACTATCACTTCGTGTTCTTACAGGAAGAGAAAACCTATTGAGCAGAGGAGATGGAGAATTTCAGCAGCGTGTTGCCCCAGTAAGAGATGGACTATGTTCTGAATAGGACAGCCCTACCTCAGGAAGTATCCAACTTGCTTTATCTGGGTTAATGGGTGAGTAAAGCCTGACCCAGGTGATAGTGGCAGTTCCACTGGCAACAAGTCACGGGACTGTCTGTAATGCTAGGTTTACGTTTGCCAGATAAATAGAGCCAAGTCTGGTTTGGCTAAGTCACAATCACACAGCTTCATGTAATACAATACTTTTCGCATATGGGCTTAGCACCATGATAAAGTAAGCGCTTCACCTGGGTGTTCCCTAACTCATGGCTGCTTGCACAGGTATTTGGAGGAGACAAACTACAGCAACATGTGCTCCCAGCTGACTGGTTCCTTCCTTGTCACTGTGTAGATGAAAGTGTTGGCTGAGGATTAAGACATGAGGAAACTCCAGCCAGAAAGAGAGAAAGCAGACTTGTGGTTTTGTTTGTTTGTTTTAACATTTCAAAGGTAAAATAACAACAAAAACAAACAAATGAAGAACAAATAACTCATGACACTTTTGGTTGGTTTTGTGCCTAACGAAAAATATGTTCCTTGCAGAACACGTGGACACCAAAGGGACAAAAGTTATCACGTTCAGATTATGTTTGTTCTTGTGATAGGTAAATATATGCAGACAGGGATGCTGTTTGAATTTGGAGGTGTTTTTAGTGATTTCTTTTTCCTAATTTTTTTTTCCCCCTTTCTCCTCTTGCTAATACTTAAATCCCTCTTCTTTTTCCCTTCTTCTCCTTGTTTTCTTCTGGGCCTTATGTTTCCTCCCGGAATAATAACATCACCTTCAAACCGCATCACTGGGCATGGAACACTGGAAGGGAAAATCCCAAGCAGCAGCGTAGCGTTTTATTGGTGCTGCATGAGCTTAAGGGTAAAGGAGAGGCTCAGCCTGTAGCATTGGTGCATCCGGGTTTCAACACGTTTGTATGCTTTGGAGCCCTCAGGCACATGGAAATCGCAGCTGGCAGGAGCGTGCTGGGTGGATTTGCCCACGAGGGAAACGTTAAGGATCCCAACTTGTGCTGCTTCAGAGCCTCCGTGCTGGCAGACTGCAGCCCAACGGGCCGTGCCCTCATCTGGAAGGGACAAAGTCGCCTTCTTCCTGCGATCATACTGAAGCCAAGCACAGCGTCAGAGATACTCGAGCTCTGACCTCACATCCAAGCTCTGTTTCTCCCTAAGGATCTGTGAGCCCGCAACTGCACCACCACGACCCCACCTGAGCTCCAAGCCCGCAACCACCCTACAGCCATAGCGGCTCCCTCACGCCCCGCCCACGCGCTCCCCACCAATCACAGCGCACAAGCCGCCCCCTCTCAGCCTATCGCCACCCGCTTCCCTTCCCGCCTCCGCCCCGCCCACCCGGGGTGCGCCCCTCATCCCCCTTCTCATACCCCTTCGCTTTGGGCCCTCCCCCCCGCCGCCGGCAGCCAATGGGAGAGCGGGCGGCAAGCGCGGCTCTGGCAGGGTGTGTGA
>JANHGO010003892.1:0-26107 GCA_024606505.1 Aquila spilogaster | reverse complement strand
ACTGCTTTATTTTTTTCCATTTCCAGGTTGCATGTATTACTCATGTAGCAGCTAATTACCTTAATTGCAAAATTGAAGCAAAACGCTGGGGTACAGCTCATGGGAGTGTTGTTCCATATCAGGTAAGCAGGCAGCATTAGGTTTATTCTGTTTTTGGAATTCATGATTTCATGTATTATGAGGTCGAGAACTGACTGACTTTTCCCATGACCTGCTGTATTCTGTAATGTATCTGAGTGTAGGTAGGACAAGGTTCTGTTGTTCATTGTAGTTTCAGCATTTTGCATATTTCTTCGTCAGCAGTGGATTAGTAACAGAACACTGAAATAGATCAAAAGGGTTTAATGAAATTGGATGACTTTAAAGCTAGCATGGTGCCTAGATTTTTTTCATCTGACAGAGAAAACAGGTTTTTTTTCTTTGTTCTTTCATTTTAAGGATGATCTGACTTCCATACCATTCACAAACTGATTTTTTTTTGTCTGTGTAACTTATTATTTTTACCTTGCGAGTTTCAAAGAATAATCTTAAGTGGCTATGAAGTTATGGGAGTTCTTGCATATTAGACATTTTCCACTGAGTTTCCTGCAAATCGCTAGTGCTCAGTGAGACAACAGGTTGGAAAAGGAATTAACCAGACCTCCAATCTCCGTAGAGGAATTCATAGCCTGCTACATCTAATGAAGGGTTGAAATTCCTTAAAATAACATGACCTTCATCATATAAACAAGCAGAGGAAAAAAATTTGCTGCAAGCTTTATCTTCTGGCTAGTATGGGAAACTCTTCAAGTAAACAAAGAAAATTTTGTTCTTTTTTAGCTAATAGTTTTGTTATCTTGATGGAGGTCATACTAGCTTAGGGAGATTTGGGCATATATACTTAATTACTCTATTCTTTTTCATAGTTCTTGGCATTTGTTATCAAAACTCATGTTTGCATCCAGTTAGGCAGAGTCTGGATTTTTTCATTTCTGGCTAGAGTCCTTTAAATCTTGATAGGGATAGTTCCCAGCATTTGTCTGGGACAACCGGCATCTGAACACAACTCAATATCTTTCCTGTTTGAAAATGAGAGGAACTCCGTGGCAAACATCACAGGCAGGCCTTCTCAGGTATAAAACCCAAATCAGTTGTTTTTGTAAACGCTTTACCTACTTGAACCAGGAGACTTTTTTTTTTTTCTTTTCCGTACATGCCACTGCATAGTTGACTATCAATGTTTGGACCAGCTTGAGTAGATTGCAGATTGCCTCTGAGAGTGATGTGGAGATGTTGTGGCTGTTTCTGCAAGGCTGATTTTGGTCCTGCAGTGTTCTTGTCTCAGGTGTACTGCTGCTGCAGGATGTCCGTATTTTGTTGGTCTATCTCTGCATGGAGCTGTGTAGTGCAACGTGACCCAGCCTTACCAGGCATCCACTATGCAAGTTGTGCTGTGTTTCTGTAATGTGACCTTTTGGTGTAACCCTTTTTGAACTTCGGTATGTTGAAAGTACAAAACAGATCTGAAGTGTCTGAAGTCTGTATAAGCAAAACGAAAAACCTGACTAAACAAAACATTCTGTCTTTACCCTACTGCATTTGGTTGAATAAATGAACCTTGGATACTTTCAGCACCTTTTGCCATTTTTTTGTGGCTTGTCTGTTAACTTCCTATCAGCTAGCGTGGTTATAATTTTGATGGTGACCTTAAATGTATTGTGCTATCTAGAGTTTCTCACTTAACTATCAAAGCTCTTTAGAAACCTGGATTAATCTTCACTGTTGTGATTGTATTGTCTTTATAGCTGCTCATTTGTAGTATAGTTTTAGAACAGAACTCTGAAACTTGACGTTCATCCCCCATCATAGTTATTGAGTATATTGTCTTTTGCTTACTGAATATGTAACTATCACAATGCTAGTTTTTATGAATAAATATTTGTTTCAAGGTATTCTGGCCAAATGAACGATAACTTAATAAAAATGATATTTCAGGAAATTGAACTTGCATATAACTCGGAACAAGTATGTGGTAGCAAAATGTTGTTCCTTTCTTCCTATGGGCTCATCCTTATTTTTTAATCATTTGCTGTAGTCTGTACTTGCACACTGGTAGTGAATTATAACTTTGAAGTGATGCAGAGCTTGAGATCCTGCTGAAAAAATGTCAGACTATGATAAATTGTGGAAGTATGGATTATCATGGGAGACACTTGTAGACATTAAAAAGTCAAAAACTAGATGATTTGTGATGTCTTTTTGTGAAAGAAATCTGATCAGAGTCACATTGGAGTACCGATGAAAATCTAATAAAAATACACATAGAAAACATTTTAAAATTACATTTTAGTACTTAGTTTTTCTCTTAATTGTCATGGTAAGTGTTCTAGTGCTCTGTTTAAAACAGTGAACAGTGTGTGCTGAATGCTATTGTAATTTTTTTCATTGAGTTTCAATTTCATAATTTTGACAAGAGTATCTTTGCAAATGGCTTCATTTTCTTTTCTGTTTACAGGGCCAAATTTAGCTTAGTGTGTGTGTATTTGGATTTTTAATTTCACTCATTCCCTCATTACTTCTTGACTGTAACACTAGCAGCATAATTTGTCCCTGGAATGAGTTAACCCTTGACTGACCTTTCTTACTTTTTGTACTTAAAACTAGGTTTTCTGCTAGGTTTTTTCTTTCCTGAAATTACCAGGATATGTAGCTCATTTGAAAATCTAGTCCGAGTAATGAGCCCTTAACCAGAGAGATGAAGAGTTTGCTGCAGAAGGACTTTTATACTCTTTTAAAGATTTTTCTCATTTTCTGACAGTGTCCTCCTTTAACCATGTGAAATGTTGAAGTTTTCAGTTCTGCTTGCTCATCACCAGAACTCACAAGAAAGAATTTGAACTTCTTTTCAGTGCATGACGTCTTTTCATGGTACATGTAAAGCTGTCCGTATGGAAGCTTGCCAATCAGTTTGCCAAGGTTTTCATTGGAAGCAAACTTTGCAATGTGCCACGAAGGTGAAGAAATCTGGATTTTGATTTACAAAAGAAACTAAATTTTAGAGCGCTGAACCCTGCATAAGAAGTCATCTGCTTTGAGCATATCTCGCTTGGACAGGCCACCACTTTGATCTTGCTAAGAGGAACAATATCTTGAGTGTAACTAGATCCCAGTTTGCTTAGCTTCAAATGTTAAAACACAAACCTTGAGTTCTGGTCTGTATCTTAAATGTAATTAGTACATGTTTTAAACAAGTTTCTATAACGAGACAGGTTGTTTAGCTACAGCTGCACCATGATTATCCAGAGGAAATCAGGAGCTTAAAAGCATCCGGTTTACATAAATGTGCTGAGAAGTAATGTTGTGTTACTGTCTTTCATTTGGGGTGATAAGGTCTTTCCTCATTCTCATGGTTTCACCAGTGAACTATCTTACCTGTAACATGACTGAAATCTATACACTCACTTATTCATCTTCCAGTTGGAACACTGGGAACAGATAAATTCTCCTCAGAATCTTTCATAACCGGCATGTTTACAGGTGGCTTATCACTCTTCCATCAGCCACCTGGGCAACTGGACAGCACTTTCACATGCAAACTTTTAGGAAACAGCACAGGACTGTTTGCTCTTGGGCCGTAATGATGAAAGTTGCTTTGAAAACTAAGAGACCAAGCTCCTACAAATCTCTCTTTTCTATCTACCCTAAAATTCTCTCCCATAAATATGATTTTATTACTCTTCCAAGTTTGTTCTTAGCATTCACAAGAGCTTCTCAAATATCCTTCACATTTTCAGAATGTGCAGAAGGCACAACCTTCTGCATAGAAAGTGAATTCACAAGACAAGGAAGAAATGAATGTTTTAATCAATTATCTTTTCTGTGCCTGCGCAATGTCATAACTAATCACACCCAACATTAATGGTTTTTATATTAGAACATCACTGAGATTCTCTCAGGTTGAGCTGTTTGTTGTGCTAGCCATAAGATTTCCTTCATGTGAGGAAACTGTTTCTTTCTCAAAGGCCCTTCAGTTTAAACATATAATGAAAACCAAAATATAAGCTCACAATGAAGTAAAAGGCATGAAGTAGTGGGAAGAGGAGTATAGTCATATTATATAAGTATCTTGGCATCATTTTTATCATCCTGCATCTCATTCTTTCATTGGAATTTCATAGTGTTCAAGAATCCTACAATAAAAATCACTTGTCCCCATCACAAGAAAAAGAAAAGTGCAATAGATTATTATATGCCCGACTGATCTGGTGAAGGTGGTCTTCACTGGTGCGTACATGCACCAGTTTTACTAACTTTGCTATGGAGAAACTCAGAACTTTTCATGATCATCCACTTTATGTAGTGGATAGTATAGCAAAATAATTTCAGTCGTTCAGAAATGTCACACTGCTTATTCCAGACAAGATTCTAGATGTATAGTCATTTCCCTTTCTGCCTTGATTTGTTTTTATTTGGATATTTCTGCAGTTAACACACCTCAGAATTAAATTCAGCTAAGAATAGAACCTGAATTATTTTTACATTTTTATGTGCGAAACTCTCCTCTTAAAATCAGTTTAGAACTTATTTAATAGAAGAAAGTCTTTCTGGCTTGCAGTGGCTTGATAAGGTGGAACTCTTCCAGAGGAAAGAAATGAAATACAGATTTCTGGGGGGAGGAGTTTTAGATTCAGGAAATGCAAGGTGACCCTTCTTACTGTCTGAACCTCATCTACATACTATTTGTCTGGATTTTTTAACCTGCCTTGGGGGCCCATTGTCCTATATTGTTGTGATAAGTAATGGAATGTCACTGCTGAAAGTATTGCCCATTTGTCATGGAAATTAATTGTATTCACAGATTGACTGAATAGAAACTTTGTGCTCTGAATCAGGAAAGCCTGCTTTCTCCACAGTATGGTTTCAGTTTCCAAAGAACAGTTAGGGTATCCTCAAGATATTTGTCTTGACTCATACACGTACATCTGAATATATTGTTGGAATGGCTTTTTCCCTTCTATTTTTATGTTATGAGGAGAGAAAGCTAGAGAATCCTGTGTCATCCTAGATTTTATAAAATAAGAAAGCAAAACTGAATACGTAAATGTTTTAGTTTCATTGTGATGATAAGAGCCCTTTGCTTGTTAGGAAGTACTGGAGTAAAGTTTCTGTTTCCTTGCCATGTTAGTCAATGAAAAGGTATAGTAATCATCTGTGGGATAACATGTAGGAAAATTTCCACTTACGAAGAATGAATTTCAGTTATTCAAAACTGATAACATTGTATAGTTATCTTTCTGGTGATCATCTTTCAATGAGCTGTCAAGAGTCTCTCCTGGGCAGAGCTGCTGTCTGGAAAGGAAATCAGTGGGTTTGCCTTGGGCAGTTTCAGACATGCTCAGTGTATGGTGTGAGGTGTACTTACAATTTTGTTCATACATATCCCATCCTGTCAAGAAATAGCACTTCAAAAACACTGGCATTGTATCTGTGTAGCACAGCTTCTTACCTTTACACAGGTAATTTTCAGATTGAATTGAAATGTATTTTTAATTTAAAACATGAAACAAATATTTTCTTGAAGGAAATAATTCTGTGCCTTTCTGCTTTAATCAATGCCTGCAAAGTATTTTTTTAATGAGTAACTTATAATTTGACTTTGCTGAATAGATTTATCTAATCATGGTTATTGTTAAGGAACGATAGCTGGTAGTTAATGCTGTCTCATTTTTTATCTTCTCTGGGAAAATACCACAGGAGTTTTTTCCCCTTACCTGTACTGTTTATTGTTTCCTCCATGTTCTTCGATCGATGGATGAGGAATCTAGTCTGTTATTACAGCAGCACAGTTAGCCTCCAAATGTGTTACATGGTTACTGAACATTACAGATAGGAATATCTATGTCAAGTTGTAATCCTTAGGAAGGGAAGCATAACAGAGCCTGAATCTGGAGATTGATCTTCACAGTATTGCTGGTTTGGAAAGAATATGTGTAAGATCTGTGGGTTCATAGAGAAGATATTTAATCCGCTTGTTAGATGCAGAGTAGAAGAATAAACTTCACTTCTGCTGTCCTGAAAGTACTTTTCACAATCATTGTGAAACGCAGTGCGGCCACTCAAAGCAGAAATATGTTTAAACAGTCTGAAAGAAAGAGAACTCAAACTCGTATGCAACATCATCATCCAGTGATTCCTGCCATAATCGTTCTGAATATGAATGACTATTTGTGCCACAGTTGTAGCTAGAATTACTGTAGTCTGGTGTACAAGGTTATGTACAAGTACATCAAATCAGCTCTTTCTGGCCAGTATCGGTGAATGGTGCCCAAAGGAGTTACTTTAAATGACTGAAATGAGTAAGGGCTTTGCCAAAGCATCTACCATCCTAGAAACTTTTCAAGACTTTATTTCCTTAAGAATTTGAGGAGCTAGTGATTTGTGGAACAATATTGAGTCTTAAGACATGGGAGAGATTAAAGCATGTCCAAAAGATGATATTAACTTTATGAAGACAGAGAAATGAATAAATAGTAGTACAAAGCCCCCAAACATTGATCCTCATGTGATTGCTTTTATTATGTGAAGCTTATGGCAGTTTTGGTTGGAAAATGTTGATTGTTATGAAAAGATATGTCCACTAGATGTCATTCATGTAATCTAGTTTTAGTTGCAACATTTATTTCTAAGGATCTATTTAGGATGGCAGGTACAAATTATCAACATTATTAGCTGCTTTTGTATACTTTATGTATAAGTTCGACATGTTACGAATAATGTTTGTATTATTCTGTTTTGCCCTGTGATGGATTTGACACACTTGTTAGTCTAGAACTTGTCTTCACATGTATCTCTCAAATAAGAGCACCCAGGTGAGCTGTAAATAGTTTGTAACTGTTCTCCAAGGAGACATAAGGTAGTAGAGGTAAGGATGGTATGTCTCCAAGGAAAGCAGAATTTCCCTGTAACTAATAAAATCCACTTAACATTTGTTCTTTTCTAAGCTCTTTACACCTCAAATTGTAGTTTGCTAGAAGAGTATCTTATTAGGAAAAGCAGCTGGAATTTCATGAACTCACACAAATGGATTTATATACTCACAGATATTAGCTATAAAACTAAACTATAATACTGTATCTAAGATATTTCAAATAAAACCAATTCAAGCAAGCTTACATAAAATTCTGTGTGAGCAGACAAATCCGAGGTGCATCTAGTCAGTTCTTCAGGCAGGCTGGTGGGATCTGTACAGGTGTAAGTCCATAAGTAAGGCATACTTGAGCTCCCTCCTCTCTGTCTTTCTAGTCTGGCATGTGTCACTAATTGCTAGACAGCTTCTGGGAAGCCACATCTGTACTCTCATTGAACATCAACTGCTGGAGTATTGGCCTGTGCTCCTTCGCACTTTCAAATTGGAGTAGCTACAGCAGCACTGGAAGCCAGAGATCACAGCTTCCTCCAGCCTCCCTCTCCTCTTCCATATGGAATAAAGAATTTCTCTGCCCTGCATAGTCAGCCAGAGGGCAGGATGGGGAAGTGATAATCCTCTTGGAATGAGCACTTGTATGAAAAATGATAAATGCTACATTGCATGGGGATTAACACTTGCTTATGAACTTGCTTGTAATGGAGTAATGCTTCTCTTTCAGCAGCATGAAGGTTTCCTTTACTTCTAGGCCTGATTAAGAACCTTCAGTACTGCTCAGCCAAGAGAACCATCTGCTACCAGATACATAGCTGCGTTAGGAGTTGTCTCACTCCTGTATATTGTCATCAAGAATGCAAAATGTTCTCATATAGCATCAACTTCCTTACAGAAATTCTTGTTCTTGTTTGCATTCTTCTTTCTCTTATTGTGAGACTTGCATTTCTGCTCGTATTTAATACATCTGTGTGAGATCTGTGCTTTTGTCACTGTGAATCTCCGAAACGTGACCATCCAAAACTGATTTAACTGATGATGTTGCTGTGTAAATCATATTTATTCTCATGTTTTTTGATGGGAGAGCTTAGAGTATTCTGTGAGAGGTTCACAGAGTGAGTCAGTCTGCAAGTTACTGGTGTTTATGAAGCTTGCTTGGCATCTCTTTTTAAATATCTAGTACTGAGCACTACTGAGTGAAGATTTAGGGAAGAATCTGATTGCTGCTTTATAGGATGGCCCTTTCTGCAGTGAGCTGACAGGTCACGCAAGATTTGATTATTGAGTGAATTCTTTAGGACTGATATATGCTAATCAATTTGGTGTCTGTGGTTGTTTCCCCTAAAAGTATTGCAATACTGCTATGATATGCTTAGCCCCCCACTAGAGTAGTAGCTATGGTCTTGCAGTGTGTAGGCAGCTTCTGGGAATTTAATTGGAAGGGAAGCACTTTTTGAAAGAGTTGAATGACAAAATAGCTTCTGTTCTATTTTCAGAAGCGATGTATACACTTGCGAAGCCTAAGTCCTCTTGTCTTACAAAAAAACACTGAAGTTTTTAGTGCTAAATCTACATATGAGAATGAGTTTTCAATTGCAAGCCTTTTTACTGTGGTTTCTTGTGCCCTTTGCTATATTCAAATATAATGTTGCATGATACTATAGCAGGTTTTTCTTTTTCTTTTTTTTTAAAGTGAACTCTCCCTAATAAACCTTGATGGTAAAAAGCAGGAATTTGTAATCTGAGGCTTTGTCTATTATTAAGCCCCAATTAATACCAAAACAGTTTATTTTTTAAGAGAAACAGTTTTTTTGCTACATGACTTTAATTCACTTATATTGAGAATAGTAAGGGCAAAGGTGAGACAGACTTTTAAAGTAGCTCTGTTTTTTGACAAAACCGTACTTCCTACTTGAAACACAGTATTTGCTGACTGGCATTTTCTCTGGTCATGTGAATTAATCTAGAGTAATCAATCCTATACCTATAGCCCCAAGGAGATCTGAACCCATTATCTAGCCTACACCCTCACCTTCATTCAGTTGTATCTGTGTAATGCTATAATGCAATAGAAAACACTGCAATAATAGTGGGATGGCAAAGTCCTAGGCTGCAGTAAGTAAAGTGAAGACCAAATGCAGCAGCTGTGGACACAGAAACAAAGGGAAAAAAATGAGGTCTGGGAAAGAGTGGATCCTGGCTCTACCCCTTCTGGTCACTCAGTTATGTTGCATGCACCTGAGCTCCTCTGGATTGGCCCTGCCTCCCCCCTAGGTTCTCAATCACTGTTTCAAACCATGACTTAGCATTTCTGCTGCAGTCTGGGATACTTTTGATGGATATATGTCCCAGTTTCTCTTCAGTGGAAGTTTTGAAATAGGTTCTGTGTTCTTGCTAAGTAGTTGGTTCTCCATGCTCACTAAGAAGAAGGAAAGAAATGGAACACATTCTACATTCAGGAAACACTTCTTTACTGTCTTGTTAGTGGTGTATTGCTGCAGTTCATCACCATATTGTCTAGAGCAAACTTTTACCTATGTAGATTGTGCTCCTCTGCAGTGTGCTCTTTCCTGGTTTGTGTGAGGAAAGCTCTTCATGGGTTCAGTGAGCTTTTCAAACTTCTACCCATTACTTTTACATCAGTAGTTGTCTTTCTTTTCCTAGGGATCTCTCGGCGGTGAATTCTCTCATTCCAAATAAGTTGTCCAGCAAGGATATGGAGACCAAACTCGTATGATTCTTTATTTCAGAAAGCTATCAAGGTCAAAAGTAAAAGTTAAATTATCTTAATTGAAAGGCTATTCCTTGCTAGATAAAAAGATAAAAACAGATACAAAGTTAACCTTTAATTTGCTCTCTAGCTGGTATGCTGAAAGTTAATATTATTTGTGGCTGTCATCGGAACAATCAATTGTTGCACAGAATGGCCAAAATATATACAAAATAGCAAGTTGATGGGATTTCAAGTAGAGAAACCTTTGCTGAGTCTGTGTGATCTATTTAAAGCCTAGCATAAAGACAAAGAATATAAAATATTATAAATACTGAAATCTCTTCATACTACCAATGTATGATAACGTCTCTTCTAAACAGAAACAATTTTTTGACCTTGTCAAGTTTATCCTTGGAATATGGTGTTAAGATAGTGGCTAGAGACTTTTGACCATAGATAATAGTTGAAAATGTAACACAGCCTTTTGTAGTACACACAAGTAATTAACTTAGCTTAGTGGAACAGAGGTTGCATTTTAATTTTGCGTGAGGCTTTGAACAGTGGTCTCCAAATTTTATTTTAGTGCTTCCATAGAACTGCAAATAATGATTTCTTCCTCTTTGCATACATGCTTACAAATTTTATTTTATTTGAGGGTTTTAAATATAGGAGTGAATGTGTTGAAGTAATTCTACAATATTACTTGATTTGACTTGATTTATCAGTTTTCATATAGCTAGTTTACATTCCCCAGTTTGACAAAGTTGGAGGCTAAACAAGAACTAGAAATTAAGATCACATGACTGTCAGAATAATGAAAGAATCAGAGGTTTGTTTAATACATACAGTGTTTGCTGAAGTTTAATATAATCCACAGAAGAGGAGGAGGTCTGTGGGCAGGAAGGGTTCCATGTGTTAAGAATCTGATCAGGTAGTCCATTTCAGAGAGGGTTATTAGTAATAGCATTTTTGCGTAGTTGCCTTATCTTTTCAAACTTATCTGAGATTCTTAAGTAATTTTTTTTTCCTGCCATTTGACAGTTTTTAGTAATAATGAGGAGAAGTAAACAGTTCCATTCTTTCTTTTGTCAAGTATTAGGTGCTGAAAGCATCTGAGAATATCACTGTCTTTTGTAGTGGTTTCCTGTACATCTTCTGTGAGCTTCTTTAAACATCATACAAGTTTTTCCTGAGGTTTATAATGAAAACACCGATGATTTTGTGGTCAATGAGAATGAACTCAAATTCAGAAATGCACCTCCTATATTTGCTTACATTATGTTTTGGGCGTTTGTAACAACTTCATATAATGGGATGCTGCAGTGTTCTGATCTATTTTTGATACAAGGTTTATTGAAATCACCAATTCCAGGTTACAGCAAGGTACTGTGTAGTGGTTACCTACCAAGTCTCTACTGCTGTTCCCATCACAGTTCTGTCTGTGCTTTGAGATTTAACTCCTGCTGCTGTGATTTGAATAGGTCACATTTGTGTGCTTCTCTTCCCACCTGTAGAAGAGTTGACCTCTTCCTTTTCCTTTTCCTCCTGTTTGGTCTGTAATTGAATAGTAAGCTCCTCAAAAGAGATTTTTGCTGACTTTCAGGATCTGTCTGCACATCACTGTACAGTGTCATGTAAAAGTACATGAGCTAGCTTCAGTGTTTAAAACAGGAAACAGTCACAGAAAAACAGCCATGGATGGGGCTACCATGTAAGATCTTCTTGAACAATATTATTATCCACAGATATTTGACATCAGAACACTGCAGGCAGTTAACTTTAGTGTTTTGCTGTTCACTATGTCCATGGCACACAAAGCAAGGAAGAGGAAGATCAGATATTAGGAAAAGGTTTTTACCAGAGAAGCCAGATTCCTTCCTCTTCTCAGTAGTCTTTTATGTCATTGTCTAGATTTTCTTTAGGCCAAACATTCCCAGTTTGCTAATTCTTTCCCCTGAGATCATGCTTTCCAGAACTCTTTGCTTTTCTTTGTGCTTTCTCTTCAGAACACACAATTTCTGTGGCAACTAGAACCAAATGCAGTGCATTATTCTAGCTCCAGCTTTATCATGAAGTACAAAGAAAGATTATTTCATGAACCTTGTGGGTTCTTTGTGTTCTGAAATACCAGCTTAATGTCATTCTCTTGTTTCAAAGGAGACTATTAATTCATGTTTAGTTTCTGAAATGTGACTTCTTGATCTGTTCCTTTTCGTCTGTATTGGTCAAATGGATTATTCATGCCTAATTCTAGAACTTTCCAATTGTTTTTCCTTGTTGAATTTTGCCATCTTGTTTTCAGGCTTCATCTTTCAATTAACTGCAAATATTTTCAGTTTTTTTTCTGTCCAGTACTTGCAATTCCTTCTAGTTTTGTTTCATCTTCAAATTTGATAAACTTATTTTCTCAGTATCTGGATTATTATTAATGAAAATATTGGGATGACTTAGAAACACTTGACAGTAGTCTTACATTTATAGCTCCTTTGGGTTGTATTTAAACAAGTGATCACCAAAGCACTTGACTGTAGTCTTACATTCATAGCTCCTTGGGGTTAAATTCAAACAGTTGATCACCTTGTTTCTTGTATGGCCTTATTTAAACTGGTATTGCCCTGCACTGTAGTTTGGAGAACAAGGAAAGACATCTAAGTCAGTGTCTTCATACTACCCATCCTCTGCTTGTTTTGAAGGATGTACATATGTTTCTTCTGTTACGTAAGAGCTGGCATATAATTTGCTTGATATAGGATTCTGTGATTCTATGATTCTATATACATATTGTTCAAATTCACTTGATTTTTGCACATTTCTTAGCTCTGGTTTCTCACTTCTTTCTCCAAGGTCTCCAGGTTCACTAAGGAAACTGCTACAGTGCAGTTTCCTCATTTCTCTGCAAGGTTTCTAAAAGAAATCTCAGCAGGCTGTGACTTTTCAAAACACTGGGCTGAAAGGTAGATATATGCAAAAATGTAGTTTTTTCATAATCTAGCACAAATTTTGCCTGTATGCTGCCATGCTTCTGCTCTACTTTCCTTTATTTGCTAATGGACTCATTGAGTATATGTTTCTGTAGTGTGTAATAGAGCCAGTAGGTATTATTTTAATGCAGATAATAAACAGTAACACAGTACTTACTATAAACACTAGACAGGGCCTGTTAGCAAAGAGAATCTCTGCTTGCAGATGGTGAATGTTCACAGGTATCAAGAGAGTCATGCTTTTGGATGATATTGACTACTGAACTGAGCGTCTTCACAAGGCCCAATTCATCATTCAAGTCAAATTTATAATCATAGAATCATAGAATGGCCTGGGTTGAAGAGGACCTCAAAGATCATCTAGTTTCAACCCCCCTGCCATGGGCAGGATCGCCAGCCCCTGGACCAAACTGCCCAGAGCCACATCCAGCCTTGCCTTGAATGCCTCCAGGGATGGGGCATCCACAACCTCTCTGGGCAAACTGTTCCAGTGCATCACCACCCTCGGAGTGGAGAACTTCCTCCAAACATCTAATCTAAATCTCCCCTGTCTTAGTTTAAAACCATTCTCCCTTGTCCTATCACTGTCAACCCATGTGTAAACAGTCATTTCCCCTCCTGTTTATACCTTCCCTTCAAGTACTGGAAGGTCACAACGAGGTCTCCACAGAGCCTTCTCTTCTCCAAGCTAAGCAAGCCCAGTTCCCTCAACCTTTCTTTGTAGGAGTGGTGCTCCAGCCTTCTGGTCATCTCAGTGGCCCTCCTCTGGACCTGTTCCAAGAGCTCTGCATCTTTCTTGTGCTGGGGTCCCCAAGCCTGGACACAGTACTCCAGATGGGGCCTCACAAGAGCTGAGTAGAGGGCGACAATCATCCCTCTCTCCCTGCTGGCCACCCCTTTTTTAATGCAGCCCAGGATATAGTTGGTCTTTGTTAACTGTAACCTCAAGGACGTGTGAGACCTGTTGATAAACTTCTGTGGTAGGGTTCATGAATTTCATGTGGAAAGACAAGTTAAAACAATACAATTTAAAAAGAAAGTAGATTTATGTAAAATGTTCAGTAATATGCAGAATTTAAAAACCCATGCACTGGATATGCAGCATGTTCTCTGTGAAATATGACATAATGTGTCCAGCCTTTCAGCTTGCCTGAGCCACATTTAGTGAATAGGAATTGTCTTGGGCCACATATACATAGGTCACTCCAAAATAAATACCTTCTATTTATTTCCATCAAAACCACACCAGATACAAAGAGCATAATAACATTATTGATGGAGCAAATTCTCAGCTACAAAACACTATTTTTCAGCATAGTCACTGCCATTGTCTATGCATTTTTGACAGCAGTGAATACGAGCCTGCATGCTGCGCTCTTAAAAATCTGCACTAGCAAAGCTGATCCACTGTCACCACTGCTGAAACGCACCACCTCACTGCCCCTCACATTCACTGTTTGGTCTCCATAAACATTCAGCAAACGTCGGTGAATGTCAGTGGGTGTAGTTTTTTCCACGTGGAGGAATTCAGTGACATACCTTTGCTTCAGAAACACTTCCATATCAGACCCCATTTGATCAGACTGCCCCTCTGCTGCCATCTGTCACACAGCAGCAAAACATAACAAAATATTGGTGGGAAGTCTCAGCCTCTACTGCCATACCGCCAACATCTGCCTCTGACGTTATGGGCCAACATAATAAAACAGGAGGTATTTCTTTTGGAGCAGCCCTTGCAAAATATACAATATTGTTAATATATAAGTAACAAAACATTTTTATTTAAAATATTTTTCTAAGATGTTAAAAAAAAAAAAGACATAGGGGGACAAAAATGTAAAACTAGTGGGATATTTGACTGTTTTTGTGAAACTAGCAAACCAGCCCGGTTCAGTGGCAGTGATTGCCATTCTTAGTGAGCTCTCAAGGTGTTCATCAGATATTTTTGATGAGATTTTACTCTTCTTGTGCTTCATCTTTGACAATAATTGTTCAAAATGTGTGTACTGCCAAAAAGCGATGACATAAATACGATGTGATTCTGAAGTGGAGCATGTTTTTCTCTGCTAAGGCAGCCATTATGAAAGTCTAGTAAAAAGACTTGATCAGATTTTTGAGTTGAATATCTGATTGCAACTCTATGCATTCCATTTGAAAATTTGCAGGTAATGTATTTATTTTGACTGAAAATGGTCTTGCAAATGAAATTGATGATTTTTTGGCAATCTTGAAATCCCAAGGTGTGGGATGCAGTCGACATGCCTGAGGGATGGGATGCCATTCAGAGAGACTTAGACAGGCTGACCAGTGGGCCCCAGAGAACCTTATGAGATTCAGCAAAGCCAAGCTCAAGATCGTGCACCTGGATTGAGGCAACCCCCACTACCAAGACAAACTAGGGGATGAAAGGGTTGAGCACAGCCCTGCTGAAAAGGACTTGGAGGTACTGATGGATGGCAAGCTAGACATGAGCCAGCAATGTGCCCTTGCAGCTCAGAAAGGCAACTGTATCCAAAGCTGCATCCAAAGCAATGTGGCCAGCAGACTGGGGGAGGTGATCCTGCTCCTCTCCTCTGTGCTCATCAGGCCTCACCTGGAGTACTGTGTCCAGATGTGGAGTCCTCAGTACAGGAGAGATGTAGACCTATTGGAGTGTGTTCAGAGGAGGGCCACAGAAATGACCCATGGGGATGGAACACCTCTCCTACAAGTACAGGCTGAGAGAGCTGGGGCTGTTCAGCCTGTAGAAGAGAATACTCCAGGGAGACCTGATAGGGTCCTTTCAATATCTAAAGAGGGGCTGTAAGAAAGAAGGTGATAGACTCTTTAGCAGGGTCTGTGGTGACAGGATAAGGGGAAATGATTTCAAACTTAAAGAGGGGGTTTTAGGTTGAATATAAGGGAAAAGTCTTTTGCAGTGAGAGTGGTGACGC
Organism: Aquila spilogaster; assembly: GCA_024606505.1. Taxonomy (NCBI): domain Eukaryota; kingdom Metazoa; phylum Chordata; class Aves; order Accipitriformes; family Accipitridae; genus Aquila; species Aquila spilogaster. The sequence goes on along the minus strand of JANHGO010003892.1, from coordinate 10,582 downwards.
ACTGAAACAGGTTGCCCAGAGATGTGGTGGATGCGCTGTCCCTGGAGACATTTAACACTGGGCTGGACTAGCTCTGGGCACCTGATCTGGTTGTGGATGTCCCTGTTCATTACAGAGGAGCTGAACTTGATGACCTTTAAATGTCCCTTCCAACTCTAAGGATTCTATGATTCTGTTTTTAAATTTCTTTATCAGAACTGCATAGTCTTTGCTGTTCAGAGCCTTGTGTTTAGCTAATGTATTGAAATGCATACAATTATGTGCCATCACTTGAGTCAGCACTGCAAAGCACTGCCCTCCCCATGCCCTGTTTTCAGTCGACACGGTGTTAATAGTGCACTGATGGTCTGGTTGTTGCTGAGCAATGGGAGTGTGCCTGGGGCTGCTCTGAAGGGCAGAGCCACTGCCTTTAAATTGCGGGTCAGGGGTGGGCCACATTGCAAGCTGTGCTGGGCTGCATGAGGCCTGTGGGCCATGGGTTGAACATGCTTGATAACATTATGGAAATGAAGTTTTGATGTCTGAGCATTAACAGATGTACAGGTCATTTCTTCACTTGGCATTAAATTAGTGTACCAAGTTCTGAAAATCCTGAGGGAGGCAGAATAATAATGATGAGATTCATAAAAATTCATATATTTTGTGTTCATTTAGCTGTTTTCTTTCTTACTTTTTCGACATGAGTTCCAAAAATTGCTTTGGTGTAAGAAGTAGGAAAACAGCTGACTGCTTCACAGTCACCCGAGTTGATTTGGCAGCAGGCTGAAGGTTGTGTTTTTCTGCCCACCATTTTAATAAAAACCTACTCAGTTGATTGTTTTTTGCATCTTTGATTTCAGCTCCGTAAGGGAATCAAGATGCTGTTCTTGATTTAGTGAAATGTAACTGTCCAGATGTAATTGGTATTTTGTATTTTTCAGTAATTTGTATCAGACCAAACTCATAGTAATGTATCATCTCATCAGGAAGAGAAGGCAGTGTCTCCCTGAAGCTCCAAAGCCCAGCAAGGCAAGACTACGAATGATTTCTTTTGTAGAACACCTCATGGCTTTTAAGCCAACCTTATAATTTTTGGGACTTCTCATTTTTAGTATGTGGCTTGGCATAATGCAAGCATTCACTTTGCCATCTGCTGTAGTTCCACCAAGAGATGTTTTCCTTGGCATGCCTACCCCAAAAGTACTTCTGATAACCCTGCTTTTCAAGCTCTAAACTTCACTTTCTAGTGGTTAAACAGGTGTTTTAGCATGTCCAAAGGGCCCTTACAGACAAACATCGTATCTGTTTTATTTAAAATGGTATTTAAACCCATTGTAGTTGTAATCCTGATGCCATGTTCTAAAAATATCTTAAAGCATATATGTAAAATAGTTGTAATGAGAATTAGGAATACCGCAGACTGAGTGTCTCCGGAACCATTATGAAAGTGGCTACAGTGGAACTGGCAGCAGTTGGTGATTGAGTAATGGTATGATGGCAGTTCCAGTTCAGACAGAGAAGATGTTGTGATTGCCACATGTGAATTAATATAGTACTGCTTTTTGCTGTTGAGGATTAGCACATTTTTTTTATAAAAGAATATTTTGAAGGAGAAGAGAGTAGGGGAAGGGATGAACCCATATTGCATACAGCTGCTTTTCTGTGTTGATGATTTAGAAATCTGCTATAGCTGGGAAGCATCAAATCTGAAATTATAACATTGCCAATGCATGTGACAGGACATAAAATACCAGGTAAGAGCTGCGCCCTTCAAACAATTAACCAGAAAAAGAGCAGTAGGCAAGCAAATCTGCATGCCATTTGGACCTAGCTTTCCTGCTCAACAGCAATTTGTACTGCAGTGATTCCTTTTCTGTGTGCATCCTTTATAACTATGAGCTACCAACAGAAAATAAAATGGGGGAAATGTATTGAAGAAAACAGGGATGCCGGAAGTGATAGTTTGAATGCTAGAAGTTAAGAATTTGTTTTTCATCATTCTACTTGTGTGTTCTTCCTGATACATGCACCAGTAACTAAGAGTAAATGCAATCACTGTTTTTCCTTTAATCCTGTAACATCCATGAGGCCAGTATTTGGCATTCACTTACAGAATATACCTTACTGCAAATGCAGGTTAGCATTAAAAAGTAGTGTGTTCATCGTTAAAGCCTCTTTTCAGTGCATAGAAAATGCTCTATAAGAAATCAGTCTTTATCGTTGTTCATCCAACTGCACATAACTGATTTTTTCGATGATCATCAGTCTCACATTTGTGAGCTGTATCACATTTACATCTCATGTGAGTAGGAAAGGAAATCTTATTGTTAAGCTAGTATTGCCATTTCAGTTTACTTTGTCAATAAAATTAAGAATATAAACATGCTAAAATGAGGAGGAATATATGGGCTTGCAGCATCATACTCTCATCTCATGGAAATGCAGCATGTGGAGATGCAAAAATGAAAATCTGCCTAGCTAGAACATAGCTCACTTAAACTGAGGCTACAGTGACCAGAAGAGGAAATTGGAGTATTGCATGGCTGTAATGTATTGCTTGACATCCAGTGCCTGCTCCTGTGTAATTTACTTGCCTCTTTCAGTCACCTGACTGAAGCCATTAAGTGAGCCACAGGGTAAGCCAGGAAATTCAGCACTCTGGTTTCCAAGTCCAAAGCTCTGTTGTTTCCCCTCTCCCCTCTCTCGTTCTTCACAGCTGGTCAGCACATGCACGCTGTTTGCTTAGGCCAGGTAGGGCAGCTACGGGAAGATCCATACGGAGCACATGCAAATCTGCACTAAATTTCTGGAATGCAGCAACAGGGTGAAGTTAATGTAAAGCAAGATTTCTTTAACATTTAAAGTTTCTAAAACTCATAAAAAAAAGAGACAACAAATTCACTTTATAGCCTTTTCTCTTTTCTACTACTACTAACTGAACGGGTTTGGGACTTTGCCAAAATATTACACATTACTCAAGAAGATTACAAAGAAATCCCAGACATGCACTGGAGAGCTATTAAATTTAACATTTCTAAAAGATATTTTCAACAACTAAATACTTGCTAGAGCATTGTTTTCCCCAACCTTCAAAAGTTGCCACAGCTCAGTCACAGATAAGAACTTCCAGCTTTTTAATTGATATATAAATTGAGTTTAAAACCAAATCTATAACATTTCCTGTGGTAAAGGAAACAGAGACTCTTCAGTTTGGCTTGCTCCTAATTTGAAAATCATGTTCACAGGAAATCCTGCATAATTATTTTACGTAAACAGGAAACACAATTATTTTCTTGGGGCTATGTTTGTGTGTATGTGAGGATGAAGAAAAATAGTGGAGACTCTGGAACACAATCTGTTAATGAAAATATTTTAGAATAAAGGGAAATATGTTTCGAATAAGGTGAACTTCTTTCTGGACAGATTAGTATGCTTGACTTTTTCCTTTACTGTTTCACCAAAGTTCAGTAATGGGAACACAAAAAGATGGAAAGATGACAAATTTGCAGTGAGGGTGCCTTTGTATTGCTCTTCAGTTGCTCTTGTCTCATCTGTCAAGTTGCTGTTTGTCATCTGGAAATGAATAAATTGTGTAAAGCTATTGTAAAAATGCTGCAGGGTTTCAACCCTCACATCCTTCTCTTCTTGCACCCCTTAAGGCCCTTAATTTACTTTTGCCATTTGTAATAGTTCAGTTGAAGGTTGAACTTCCCCTCCTGCTCCTCATGAGCTTTTCTTATTTCATTTACTGTTTGAACAAGGTATATTGGACTTCTTTTTCTCTAGAGTTTGCATGAACTCTACACTTCTTCACATTGTTTTTGTTTTCAGTTGGAAAATAGCATTATACATTTTATGTATAAATTGTATAGTAAGTGGGCTGGGATTTTTTTGCATGGGTGGAAACAGTCTGTAGATTTATTGCAGGAACTGAACACTGTTTAGTTATAAAACTTCTGAAATAAAATGCCAGGGATTTTTTGAGGAACTATTTGTGGATTATTTCTTTTTTAAGTCAGGATGTGATTCAGACCATTAGTTAACAAGAGAACTCGACAAACTTACTGAATACAGAGAATAATGAAGCATGGGAGCAGGTGCATACTTTATTTGGTTTTGTTTATGCTATTTTTAAAAAAACTTTAAAGTTTGGTGCATTAGTTTGAGAACCTGTGGTCACGAATAGTCGTGGCTTCAGGGGAAAATTGAATGCAGTGATCATCTTAGCAGAAATTCTAACACTAAAGTTGTTCCAAGAATGTAGTTTGAAGTGGAACGTCAGGTTAGTTTCCTCCTTTCCTTTCTCGGGGGAAAACTGTGAGTAAATATAGTAACAAGGAAATTATTGGTATTTCTTTGTAGATTTCAATGAAGTTGGAACAAGTTTATTCAGAAAACATTTGAAAAAGTATTTTAAGCATGTTAACCCCAAATGGTAATTATGAATTACCTGTGTTGCTGTGAGAGCAACCTTGTGCATCTTACATAGACACACATAGGAGGACTTGCAGAGGAAGGATATTCTCAGGAGCATGGAATACTGTTTGAAATTTATGCACAGTGAAGTCATACTTGTGTTAGATTAATAGCATATTTATCTCTGCTAGGTAATCTGGTGGGGGAAAGTAGATTAATTTACTATTGAACAGTTCCCCTTCACCTCTGTTTTTTTCATGTTGTATTGATTTTAGAAGTCCATAGGTCACTCCGAGAAATGCCTCCTATTTATTTCCATCAAAACTACACCAGATACAAAAAGCACAATAACACTATTTTATAGAGCAAATTCTTAACTACAAAACTCTGTTTTTCAACATAATCTCCACCAGTAGCTATATGTTTTTGACAACTGTGATCAAGAGCCTGCCTGTTGTGCTCATAAAGATCTGCACCAGTGGAGGTGACACTCTATTACTATCTCCACTGCTGAAACGCATCACTCACCACTTCACTGTGCTTACATCCACTGTTTGGTCTCTGTAAATGTTCAGCGAGTGTCAGTGAATGTCATTGGGTGCAGTTTTTTCTGCATGGAAGAACTTAGTGACACACCTTTTCTTCAGACACACTTCCATGTCAGACACCATTTGATCACTACCCCTCTGCTGCCATCTGTCACATGGCAACCAAAAGTAATGGAACGTTGTCAGAAAGGTTCAACGCCTACTGTCATACCACCAAAATCCACCTCTGATGTCATGGGCCACCATAATAAAATAGGAGGAATTACTGCCGTAGCAGCCCTCGTATATATACCTGAAACCCTCTTTGCCTGTTCCCGTTTCCCCTTTGTGATTCAGGTGTAGTATTTGAACTCAGATAATGAATTCAAGACACTGACATGAGGGAAGTTTTAGCAATTTCTTTTTGTAAGTTAATACACAAGTGTGAATTTTACTCAGAACCCTTGGATATAATTCCAGAAGTAGAATTACTAACCTTCTGGGTATATTTTATATGGCTTTTAGACACGTGGGCAAATTTGGGTTATACCCAGGTTGCCTTTATATAGGGAAATGTTAGGACTCTCAGGGTAAGAAGAGAAAAAGAACTTGTCCAAATCATTTGTTACGAAGTCTTGAAAAGCTTTTACAATCCTTTTAATCAAAAACTTCAGCTGAGAACCACAGGTTAGCATTGCTATGTGTTTGTATTTTATAGGTATCGGTATAGTATAGGTGTTACTCTCAGATGTTATCCAGAAAATAGAAGACTGGAATCCCACAAAGTCTTCTGAGTTTATGCTGTTTCATTAATCTTTGTTGGCATTTTTAGTCCCTGGTGCTAATTCTTGGAAGCACTGCAGACCTTCCTGTCATGGCGAAGGCTTCTGAAGTGAAGCTTCTTTTTCTGTTCATTCCATTCATCATTATGCTCTTTCAGTTTATGACTATCCGGTAAATAACTTATCAGCTGCTTGAAGTAGCAGGTATCCCATGGCATTTCCAAGTCTTATGCTTCATACATGAGCAAAGATTTTCTGTAAACAAATGGAAGAGAAAAATAAGCAAACACATTTATTTCCCATTTAAAATATAATTTTCTTCAGTGTATCTACTTTGGTAAACTCCTTGCCTCAAACTGTAGGTGGAAAAACAAACTGAAAAAAAAAACCGTCAAAAATAGGTGAAATAAAATTCATTTCTACAGTGATAAAAGCATTATGATATCACATTTTCTCAGGCAAATTTTTCTTTCTTTTTTTTTTTTTTCTTCCCTGAGAGCAAAATTGACAGAAACAACTGCAGGCAATTACAGGCTTCAGTTCGTTAAGGTACTTAAGCATATGTCTCACTTTGAATGTGTAGTCATTTGACTTCGGGGGATTATTCATGTTCTTAAAATTAGACGTACGTAAGTAACTTGGTGCATCAAGGTAACAGTGGCTATTTTAATAGAATAACCTTCACTGTAGATTTTCTTTGATTGCTGGGTTTTTCTAAATAATAGTTTTCAGTTGGTATGCGTTTTGTTCTATTCTGTCACTTAGTAAATTATCAGGGCTTAGTAAATGAATATTCTTGTGCATATGCTGTATAGATAATATTCATTCTGTGTTCAGAGGAAGCAGTCTCTTGAAAAGGTGAATCAAACTTGTGATGTTTTAACTGCTCTCCTGTAGGTTAAATGTATTTGATAAATCACTGCTTTATGTTACAGGACAGCCCACAGGCGGGAATACTGAACGTTTCCTGCCAAATGTTGTTTGTTAAATTAGCTAATTTGATTTATAGGCATGGTACATACCATGACAAGTTTGCATCGAGGAACACACAGATTTTACATCTATCATCTGAAGAGTTTTCTTAGCTATGTACATGTGTAAGAGATTTTGTGATTTAGGGATTCAGTGCCTGATCCTGCCTCATTAGGCTCATCTTCAAACATTTTACTTTAGGGCTTAACAGTCAGAGAGATAGAAATTTGTTTTGGAGATACAATGTGATAGTATTTTGAAGAATGGGTGTTGACCAGAAAATAAAGCAGGGACATGGAACACAGAGTAGCTAAGATTTGCCAGCTTGGATTACTTAGGAAATAAAAGTGGAACGTAATTTTAGGCAAAGGTTTGCAGTGGGACCATTTATTTAGCTTAGAAACCTAGGCTTTTGTCCTGATGTGCAGTAAGAGTGTGTTTTAGCTCAGATTCAATGTAGTTGAGTTAGATTATCTCAAAGTAAAAGAACAAACGAAGAATAAAGCTTAACTGCTATCATAGTCAATGCTTAAGCAGAAGCATCCTTTGTCCTACAAAGAAGTACATACTCCTATGGCTAGTAAAAAATAGAGGCATTAAATACAGCTTCAAACAAATAAGCAATTTTTTAAATTCAATTTTGACTTACTCTTCTGTTTAATAATAAAACTAAAATCATGTGTCTGGCATTACTGGCTGTATGACAAGTAATCAATTAAATGTTATTTGTTAACTTAATACTCAAGGAACTGGACAACAGGCTAGTGCTTGGAATCTCCTTTTTTGTTATGGGATTCCAGCATCTGGACTTACATTTCTCTCTTCACACTAAAATACCTTTTCAGTCACTTGACTAGGTGTATAATATTATATCATTATGGATAAGTTTTAAAGTTGGAAATTGTTATTGCTGTAGTTTTTCAGGTTTCTATGGCTTCCTGCAAAAAAATGCAGGCAGACAGATGACTTAGGATTCTGTCCATTACTTTTGAGAACTTTGAAAATTGTAATGGTAGCACCAGTTAAAAGGTATATAAAGCAGGTCCAGGAAACAGTGATGGAGACTGGCTATGTGAAATGGATTTTTTGTTATGCTAAAATGCAGCTGTTACAAGTGGAAAGCAAGAGTATCTGTAAGTGGAAGTGAATATATCCAGTTTGTCAGCTGACCTCTTGTGAGGTCATCAAACTGAAGAACTTGGCGCTTTCATTTCTGTTGATTGCATAATGGGAATGTATAGTTAGGTCTCCTCAGTTAATGATGGGAACGTGACCCAGGTGTCCAGGAAGGAGCAAATAAATAGAAAAGGGATGAAGTTTATATATCTGATCTAGATAAAGTATGCAAATAATGCTCACTGCATTGATTCTTTCATTTATGAGATCTTACTGTCTCCTGCACTGCTGGAGTATAACAGGATGGAAAGCTATGGGGCTGCAGAGTGAATGTATAATTAGGCAAGAGTGTTTTTTTTGTGAAAATAAAGTGTACAAAAGACGTAATCAAAGTGGAGTGTTATTCATTAAAAACAACTATTGATGTATAGCAGATGTAGCCTACTAAAATCTTGAAGCACGTGTGCAGTTGAGAAATATATTTGAAATCGATGCATATATGGATGCGAATCTTAAACTGGAATCATTTCTTATTTCCCTTGCCTTATCTGGTCCATTTCAAATGAACAGTTGCCATTTCTCTCCTTGAAGTTCTCTTGAGAGAAATTTAGTGGAATGCTAACTGTGTACTATAAGCTGTTATACCACTCATTTAAGATATTGAGGGATAATCTGCAAGAACAACACTGTCTTGTTAAAGAAATTAATGTGAAATGAGGCTTACGAGTTGTCCTTTGAAGGATACTGGTAAATCCATATTGTTGATCATTTATTGTGAGGTACACCAGAATTTGGCATAAAGGAAAAGCTGCTGGAAAGTTGCTTTCTGTTGTGTCAAGGAACAACACTACATTTCAGTAATGCAAAAGTTGATGGAAATGAGGATCTTCCTCATACTGAAAAGTGAAGCTGAACCGGGACAAGCCTAATAGGAGAGATATATTGAAATGCAAACAAAATTATTGCATGTTGTAAATGAGCTGTAGAAAATTGTCTGTCAAGATGGAGCTGAGGTTCCAAGTACTGAACAATTCATTAGATCTTCAGACCAAGATAACACAATGATTTGAGAAGGAAATTTCCTTGATTGATTGCAAGTCATATGGCTGAGGAGTACATGGAACAAACAGATGCAACTATTCACTGAAGTTGAAGTAGAAAATAGAGGAGACTGTTGAGGTGGAGAAAATAGAAGTACATAGCTACAAAAAAGCATAAACATTGCTGAAACAGTGTATTTTTACATACTGAACAATATTAGACGTCTTTATAGAAGAGTAGCAGGTATGTATGTTCAACAGCTAATTTTATAATTGCTGTAAGTTCTTAGATGAAATTTGTCATTGACTTGTGTAGCCTGTTTTCATTTTAATGAGTGTGCTTGAGGGGTAAATTAACATAAAATATAACATTAAATTTAGTTATATCTGTTTACTTACAAATTAAACGGAGTAGGGGAATTCAAATCTGTTTTTGAGTAGCAAAAGTATATTTCAAGGAAGTAAAACCAGAGAGCTTTTCTTTGACAAATTTATAATTTGGAAAGGCTGCAATTTAAACCAAACTAAACTGGAAGAATGCTTTTGGGCTAAAACCTCTGAATGCAGGGAAACATCCTGATGTGTGTTTTTTTTATATCTGAATTACACACTTCTGAAAAATGAAGCTTGAAGTAAAGGTATTGAAATCCTTTGAGGCCGTGATAGTGCAGTTTTTTAATAAGACACTTTATCTGTGTATGTGTATTATTGACAAGAAAAAAAATGTTTTGTGTGGAATTGCATTTATGATTTTTTTTTTTCTTGTCTGTTAACAGTGCTAAATAAAAGTGCCTTGCTGCCAGATTGTGTAGATGCTGCTTGGTCTTTAAGTCAGTCCGACTCAATCCGATCTGTTACAACCATTTCTAAAAGTCATCTTCCTGTTTTCTGGATGTATGGTGTTATCAGTCCTGGCATTTGCAAGTGTCAAATTAGGGTCTCATTCATATCATTACACAACTTTCTGCCATGCTGCCCTAATATATGTAGGATTAACATGTCTGTAATGCTATCTGTGAGCATGTTTGCTTGATTTACCATAAGTTGCATGTGACTCTGACAGACATGTACTTTTACTTCTGTTGGAATTAATTTGTGCATTTGCATAAGCACTTTAAGAGTGTTACACTTGGTGAGAATATGTTCTCAGGAGCTGCAGATCGTAGTTGTTTTTTTTTTTTTTGGATGCCTCTACTATCAGGCATGTCCAATTTGTGAGCCGCATGTGGCTCAGCAGAGGTCACGCTGCAGCCCACACCCCCTGCTGCTTTTTCATCATGCCCTCACCGAGGAGCCCAGCCTGGCCCTGGGACATGGAGAGGGCGCAGTGCAGCGTTGATAAATAATATGGCACTGTGCTTAATTTGCAAGGAAATTTTGTCAGTTTTCGAATATTACAATTTGAAAAGATATTATATACAGAAACATGCTGCCAAATTTGATGCGTATCAAGGAATGCTTCGTAAAGACGAAATAGCGGAACTGAAAAAGTCTGTCACCTCAACAAAATATTTTTAAAAGAGTTAAAACTCAAATGGACTCTGTTATAAAAGCTAGTTACGTGCTAACAAGTCTGATTGCAAAAAAGTCAGAACCATTTCTGATGGTGTCACGGGTTTATCTAGATCGATCTATGTGACAGGGGGCAGCAGGCCCGTAGGGCCCCTGGCCCGAAATGGGAAGGGGAAAAGGGAATGGGGAACAGAACAGCGGCACAGATCTAAGGAGGAAAACTTATTTTACTAAATAT
>JANHGO010003891.1:0-26108 GCA_024606505.1 Aquila spilogaster | reverse complement strand
TAGGAAGAGAAGCTTCCAGAGTAAGAAGAGTGACTACCAGTAGCTATTCCACTGTCAGAAGAACTCTGACGACCTATCTCCTGTAGCTGTCTGGATCGGAGGGGCTTGGGAGGTGGTTTAGTGGTGCCACGTGCCCCTTCTGGGTGGATCTTTTCTTCCCCAAGATGAATGCCCTTTGCAGCTGCCAGCCCATGACTCTCTTGCGAAGTGCTGGCTGAAGACTGTTCAGGCCAAATTGTCAGTCTGCTCCCAACACTAACATCCGAGTGGCTGGTGTCTGAGGATGAGCTTGAAAGACTTCGATCATCTCCTAAAAAAGAAGAAAAGAGATCAGCCCATGTTTAAAACACAACACATAGACTGGAAGCAGGGGAGGTACACACAGAAAGAGCCCTGATATTCCATCTGCTTTGTAGGGGGAGCTTCTGTTGGGACATCATAGTTCCTGCAATTATTCCTATCTGCACCGTAAAAGGTAACAGGCAGATAATATTTTAACATAACCCTACTATACTGTGGAATATACTGCATTCAGGGCTAAATTTTTAGAGCTTATGCACCCAGCTCTCCCCCTTTTAGACGTGTTTCACTCCTGTGCAGTTAATTAGCTTTATTTTAGATACTTCTGTCTTATATCACAGGGAATAGTCACAAATCCTCAGAATAGCTGAGGATGCTCTGAAAAATAAAAAAAAAATCACAGACTTGTTAATGTAACCCAAAAGCACACAAAAAATTCAAGATTTTTATTTTAATTGAATGAACCAAGATTGTTGTACGTCTTTCTCTATTTAAGTCTTATCTGAATGACATAAAAACACATGTTAGAGACAGAAGAATAAAATCAAACTTGAGACTGTCCTGTTCCCTGCTATCTCCAACACTGTATTTCTCCATAATATCCATACTAAAAGTCGATAATACAACACAGCCATAAACAAAAGTGAGAATGCTACTACATTTACGTATCTATATAGAAAAAGATCTTTCATGATTAACTTACATACATATTGCAAGGTTTTATTCCTCAATGTATTTGCAAGAAGGACACTTTTACAGTATCTACAGCTATCCAAGACAGAATATGGAAAAAAATAATTAAATACTGATGAAAACGTCCTCCTGATTTTATGAGAAATATACACACCATACTCTCCTGTACCAGCTCTGCAACGTTATTTTCTTCACTATTAACTAAGTCTATTTTATTTAGACAAGGTAAAGAAGATAAGGCCAACAACTGTAGGTATTAATTCTGATTAATTTTAAACCTTGGACAATAAGTTGCCAGATGGGTTAGACAAGTGAAGGATCCACTGCAAATCAAGATCTGAGCTTCTGGTGCTACTAAACTATTTCTGTTCTCAGTTGCTATAGGAAAAGTTTAGAACAATTTTCCTACCCTCCATGGAGCAATTCTTGTTTTATACTGACAGAAAATAGCAACATTTATCCTCTGAAATCTAATCCTTTCTTTTCCCCTAGTGCCCACTGCTTGACACTAGCTTGTGATCCTCTATACAACTGTAACTCTGGGGATGAAATTATGCTGCCATCTAGACAGAAGACATGAATTACAAAAATATTAGTGTAGTTGTCAGCAATAAGTCCAGCGTATGAAGAAAAATACCATAATACACTAAATAAAACAGTTATCTACTGACAAAAATACACACACATGTATATATAGGAATAGATATATAATAAGATTCTTCAATAGCTTTGAAATCACTTTTCCCAGCTAAATATTTTAGAATTTTGGAAGGGAAGCTCTACCAAAATCTTATATGAAGTGTTCCAACTACAGCTTAGAGCTACATGTTCTCCAAGACAATGGGAAAGTCTAGATGCCCAGGTTCAGGCAAATGACCTCCCAAACCTACATGGACAGTCTTGTTATTATAATTTCCTACAGATGTTTAATTTTCCTGTGCAGAACTCAACAGAATATGAAAAGCTCACTTTGTGATTCCCTGTTCTCTGAGGATTGTTAGGAAAAGAGAAGGTCATAGACTCAAGGACATCTCAAGCAGAGAACGTTCATGAAGTTCAGCAATATATCTGACTGCAGAGGCTGGATTTAAAAACAACAACATCAACAACAGGCATGCTTTTCTATCATGTCACATCAGTCTAGTAGCTCTATCTAAGAGAGACCTCCACAAGGGTCAGTGGCATTTAGCCACAAACTACATTACTCAGCAGTGACTGAAGCAGCCGTGGACATGAATACCCTTAATAAAACATGCAGACCACTGTTTTATTATTTTTCTTTTAAGCTCATCAGCTTATAATTACATATACTTGGTTCATTGCTATGGCCTAGAAAAGAAGGGAACACCACCTGTATTTAATTAAAGGAATTTCTTACCTCCACTGCCCTGGCGACTTGTATGGGACAGTAAGCTCAAGCGCTTCTCTAATTGCAAAGCTTCATGAGCCAATCTTTCTTCTGAATATGCCGGATTTGTAGTTGGATCTTTAAAAGGAACATAAAATAAATAAATCAAAAGAGAAGGCACATAAAAAATACATAAATAGAAATTAAAAAGCATTTTTAATGCTAAGATACTCTATTTTTGTGTTACAGGAGAGGGAAAACTGATTGGAAAATGTCTGGGACATTCTCCCATCAAAAAGGGAATCCTGAAGAAACGCAACACAGTCATAATCTTAAGTGTCAATGACTTTTGAAATTGTACCTAGAATCTATAGGGTTTTCCACAAGCCCTGAAAAGCACAGCACTAGAGGCAATAGCTACAGGAATAATTAGCAGGTCTAGAAGAGTTTAAAGCTAATAAACGGTCTGTAAAATGTGTCCTGAGTTCACTGAACTCACTAGGAATTTCATTATCAAGAAAGACTAGAACTGTTTCATCCTACAAATATAAAAATCATACTAAAGTTAGTTACAGTAAACAAACTATTTGATACCCTTATAACTGATCCAGATCATCTATTTAGAAGGACAATGCTTTCAAGTTTGATGTTTAGAAGGCCATTAAGTCCAGAAGTCAGAGGTAAAGCATCACAAAAGGGGTCTTTGTCTGCCTATTCAATACAAGGTAAAATAGAAGTACAAAAACACTACTAAAAAAGAATCACAGAATCATTAAGGTTAGAAAAGACCTCTAAAGATCATCTAGTCCAACTGTCAACCTATCATCACCGTGCCCACTAAACCACGTCGCTCAGTGCCACATCTTCCCTTTTCTTGAACACCTCCAGGGATAGTGACCCCACCACTTCCCTGGGCAGCCTGTTCCAAAGCATCACCACTCTAGCTGAGAAGAAATTTTCCTAATATCCAACCTGAACCACCCTTGCAGCAATTTAAAGCCATTACCTCTTGTCCTAACACTATCTGGGAAAAGAGGTTGACTCCCCCACTGCGATCTCCCTTCAGGTAGTTTAGACAGGGATAAGGTCTCTCCTGAGCATCCTCCCCTCCAGACTAAATAATCCGAGTACCCTCAGTCATTCCTCATAAGATTTGTGTTCCAGACCCCTCACAGCTTCATTGTCCTTCTTTGGGCACACTGCAGGGCCTCAATGTCTTTCTTGTAGTGAGGGGCTCAAAACTGAACACAGTACTGTATAGGGGATCTTCTTCATATGTTTAAATGGGTTTGCCCTTCCAGATAAAACTGCTTCACTGAAAGTACTTTCTATTCCAAAAAAAAAAAAAAAAGAGAGAGAGAGAAAGACCATTTGTTATACAGAACATGGAAGATTTTTCATCAGAAAAACAGTACGGTCTCCTATAAACAATTTTGTTTCCAACTGGGCACAGCAATAAAACCAGATAACAAAAGTAAGCATCATCCCAAGAGAAATCTTGCAGATTTCTCCAAGTGGCACTAACAGTTGTGTCATGTTCAGCAATTGCAAAGGATATTGTCTGCTAACTTGCCCATTATCAGAACCATAAAACCCCCAGGGTTGGTAAATACCTCCAACATCATCTAGTCCAACCGTCTGCCTACCACCAATAGTTCCCCACTGAACCACATCTCTTAGCACAACATCTAAACATTTCTTGAACATCTCTAGGGATGTTGACTCAACCACCTCCCTGGGCTGAAGTTTTTGTAGCCTTCAAAATTATCTAGGGAAAGTAATTAATGACAGATAAAACAGATTAACTTCCTCGCAACTGCAGCTCTTGCATATCCAATCAACTTGGTCAACTTGATCAACACAAAAAATATTTAATCCCTGAATCATTTAATAATGGGGCAGTGGTAGGGAGAAGAATGAAAAGGGCTACACATTGCAGTGGTTAAGTTAGTAAAACAAATTAAAAATAAATAAATAAACAGTTGAAATGATGAAAGAAAAGTTTCCTTTTCAGCTCAAGTCTTTCAATTTTTAAAAGACTTCTATTTGATGTCGGCAATGCAGCATTGAAAGCAAGCTCACAATCAAGGGAAACTGCTTTTCCAGGCAAGCTGAAGCTCCAAAGGAGTCCCTGCATTATTAACTATCAGAGAACCTAGCTGCCGTATTTCTCCTCTTTGACTCCATTCCCACTTTCTGACTGGTCTGGGATAGGTGGGAGTGCATCACAGCAGCAGAAGTGACAGGGCCGAATTTTCTTCTGCACATAACAAAGTTTTCCATCTTTAGCAATCTACAATCTGGATGAGATTAGCAGAACAAGCCAGGCATACACACAATCTTGCTATAGCAGCGTATGTTGGAAATGCTAACAGGGACAGGGCAACAATGTCTGTGACATAAAGTGTCTGTGACCTCTGTCTCCCAGCTGAACCACCTGATGTCAGTGTCTGGCACCCTTCAAATCTAACTTTTAGAACAGAATAGTATTTTCTTTTTCCCCTTCAGGTTTCCATTCCTGTTTCTCCTGCAATACATCTCACGCTAAGTACTGACTAGTTCAAACCTGTGTAACTGCTTACTCAAATGAAACCCCCCAAAGCTTCCATGTGGATCTCTGCCAAAGGCAGATACAAGATTTGGCCACTAGCACCTATGCTGCAACTCAGACAGGTCTATGCAAGGATCATCTCGTTGGCAAACACTGTTACAGGCTGCTGCTTGAATCTATTTTCAGATGTCCTCTACTCCAGTAACTCTACTGTAAGTAGTTAAATATTCGTATGTCCAAAAAGGTTCTATGAGCACTTTGAAAAGACAGTTGGCGTAACTGACCTGGAAATGAGTCAAACCAAAATGCAACAGACACCAATCCTTGCAACACCAGAACTGTCAGGAGGAAAGATCCTTCCACTTTCCTCAGAAATGTGACTGTTGATGCATATAGATTTTTCTCGTACACAACTACAAGTTTTTAATAAATATTATCCCTTTTGAAGAGGGAAAACATTATAAATAATTTTTTTTAAAGGTCAAGAAACTGATTCTTTAAGAATGGCCTTGGACAAATACAAGATGGAAGGAAATTGTAAGTAAATTATCAAGTTCTGCATTTCAAATGTTCAACTGCAAAAGCAGTCTTCCCTATCAGCGAATACACAGCTACTGAATGCAATAGGTTTCGCCCAGCAATGTGGAATCTCTAGGCACGGTGTCTTTTCAATGAGTCTGATCATTTCTTGTTTAAATTTCTCCTCCCTATGTAGGAGAAGTAGACAGTTCTTGCCACATTGCTCATTGCACACTGCTATCTGAAAATTGGGTTCACAGTTATGTGCTCTGACCTCTCTTTGCTCAGTCTTGTTGAAAACAGGTTGGATCTTTCAGTACACACTAGGAGACTTCTAGAGAAACAGTTTCAAACCTACCAGGTATATGTAAACTTAAAAGTCTTAGATGTTAATAACAACTGTTCCTCAGTTTTACTGCGGTCTTTGTTTTACATTTAACTTTAAAGTTCTCTGCTAATAATGAGGACTTCTATTGTAAACACAGATAATACACCTTCCCAGGAAGCAGCAGGTTCTTACACAAGAATTTTTGGTTATAGTCTATCCATTGCTCTTCAGGAGGTTCTCCTACAAAAATCAGACTAAGGACTGGAGCCACTGGCAGTCACATGTTAGAGACCAGCCCTAACTGGAGGGCATGATCTGTAATCTCCTTTCATCAGTTCATATCAGTCTATAAATGAGATTTACAAAATGAAAGGTATAAACAAGCTGTTTTCTTCTTATATTAACAGTCCTACTCAAAGCCTCTAAACAACAGTGGAATTATTTGTCATGTTACTAACTCAGGAGGTCTGCAGCAACGTGATGGGTACCAAGACAGCTGTCCAAGGAAGTTCAGGCAGCATCAGCCCACACAACATCCTGCAGCAGTTCCAACAACTCTGAGAGCAATTTGGTACCTTAATTTCCCAAATTCAGGACAAACGTATCCTATAACATAATTTGCTCCCATGGAATCTAGGCAGTTGCATTCACTAAAGTCAGTCAGTTAAGAAAATGTTTTATCAACCATATTTCTCAACCAGAAATAGATTCCTTGCTACAAAGAAAAATCTGTAAGGCAATTACTAAAATTTTCCTGCACACTGCTTCGAGGCAAAGGGGAAGCATTAAATCAAATTTGGCTGGACTAAAAATGTCTCTGATGGAGATTTTATTTTTACATTACGTTGGTGGCTATTCAATACAGCCACATCAGCTGCTCATTGTGGGAGATTTAGAATACTTCAGTAATACACAAATAAATTGTCACTGTAATTTAAAGCTCCGAGGTTCTTGAGGAAGCACCTGTCAGGAAGAATGTACCGTGTCAAGTTAAATCAGCAGCTACCTAAGATAATCTTGATCGTACGCATCTTTAAAATGCAACACTTTTTAATTAGTTTCCTAATCAAAATTAGATAAGTTATGCTCAAAGTCTGTCCTTTCTTCCTTTGTAACTGTAGCCAAATTTGCAAATCAGGCCTAGACCCTCACCTTCATGCTAACATCTCCACACCTTGTAAGATGTCTGGAGGAATGCAAAGGTGTCCTAAAAGTTTGAGGAGGATCCACTTGGTACAGATACTGCTGAAGGCAGCCACAGAGCTGTCTTGCAACGGTCGAAGGTGTATCAAGCTTCGACAAAAAGAAAGTGCATCAGATAAATCCTCAGCAAGCAGCACTGAACATTCTCCAGTCAGTCACAAAGCAGCCTGAAAAAGCTTCCAGAATTAGAAGAGAGTATCAAGACTATTGACATTACGCTTGGAGTCTCCCCATCCTGCAAGACGTGGCTGTCTCTTGGCCTTAGCCAAATTTACAGGGTACAGATCTGCCCATGTAACAAAAGATAAAACCAATAAACTGTACAGCTTTCACTGTGTTCACAACTGGAATTCAAAATAGATGTTGGTATTGAAAAGAAGGAATTCAACACACACCTGATAAACAAACATTTCTCAAATAATATGCATGCAAGTTTAGTATAGATTACAAACCATGCAATAAGTGATTCAGTATTCTGTCAATATCCAGACTTCTGTCAAGACAAGAACACAGAATTGTACGGTTTGTTTTCTAAATACCTTCTCAAGGAGGGGGGGGAGGAGGGGGAGGGAAGACTAAGGAGACACTTGCAGCAATTATTTTTCAACAAGCAGCTGGGAAAAATAAGCCACTGAAAGTCCTCCTGTCATTCCTTTACTTAGATATTACACACTGCCTAAAAACATCTAAAGATATGTGTACTACCATTGGATTCCCATACAATGTCAGACCTTAAATTTGAGACCTGATTACGCAGCCTTTAACAAACCAACTGTATTTTGGTACAGTTTAGCTAAATTAATGGGCTTCCAAAATAAAGTTTACCACTGTGTGCTGGTGCTTAAAACAGCTAACGTTCTTTTTCTTTACCATTTTATTTTGTATGTGCACAAAGTGGAATTATTGTTATCATGATAATATTCACGTTCATTTGGTATATATTTCCAAGAAATCACAGAAGAATTCAGGTTGGAAAGAATCTTCAGAGTTCTCTAGTCCAACGTGATGCTCAAAGCAGGGTCAGTTAGAAGAGATCAGGCTAGATTTTGCCATCTTACAATGGTCAGTCACATTTGCAAGTTCTACTCCATGGCATTTTCATTCAATATGTACTATAAAGATGATATAACAAATACATACAGTAATGATATTCATTGATGTTATAAGAACACCAAGATTTTAAAGAAATAAACTTTATTTTTAAAACCTAAAATCCTGAAATGAAGACGTGACTATTGTACTTGAGCAAATTTCCCTTGCACGTGCAGTCTACAAGCTCATTTTACATACTGTGCATTTTACATTCTCTTTAAGAATCGCTATGGCAAGAGAAAAAAAAAAAGAAAACTGGTCATTTTCCAGTCCTTGTCTTCAAATTAGTGTCTATCATTCCCTATTAATTTCATACTTACATATTTGAGCGTTCCTTTTAACCATGTTGTTAAGTGAGGTGTTTGTATATATGAAGCCGCTGGCTTCATTCATTATCCTTTTGTAAATATAAACTAAGCAAATGCTGACTGCATAATTAAATTTGTTCTATGTGCACTGGAGCCCAAGAACACTGTCAATCTGACTTATTTTCTCCACCACATTAAGGCATTTTCTCCATAAAGATGACATTTACATGTTTTCCTTTCCTGGGACTAGCTAACAGTTATTCAAGTTTATTTCTTGCTTAAGTTAGAAAGTTACAGTCAAAAGCAAGAAGTCAAATTCAAATGGCAGTCTGTGGAGAGAAGGGTTCTTCCTACGAAAGCTTTTAAGCAAATTGAGTTATACAAAACCAGAATATTGCATATATGAAGCACAGTTAAGGCTGTATAGCACTCCCTGCAGCTGTAACTATAAATTATATTGAGTTCTTTTTTTTTTGGTAGAATCCCCAATCTGGACACTGTCACCTAGCTATCTAAGGTGTACAGATGACTTACTTATTTAGCATATCCATTTCAAAAGGTTCTCTGAATTCCAATACTCTTGCCAGATAGAGCACGCAGCTGGGAGAGTCTTGTGTTTCTCAAGCAATACAGTGTTTTCTGTGTAACGTTATATTTGGAAAGGAAAGTTAGTTTATGGATGAATCACTAGTGTTGTATATGCGTATGTGCCTTAAACAGGTCTGTGCAAGCTTCTGAGTGGGACAATAAATAAAAGAGAACACCAGAGCTGAATAGATAACTAAGACACAAAAGCAAATTTACATCTGCGTGGTCCTAAAAAGCTTTTTCAAAGAATGTTCCATCTTACAGAAAATAAAAACAAATTTCTCAAAAAAATTACTTTGTAGGCATATACTTCCTGGACATTTCTGCTAAATGCAGATTTGGGGAAAGTTTTAGAAAAGCAGAAAGATGTGCATTCACTAGCACAAAAGTTTTAAGGATCAGCAGCGTTGGGGGCGGGGGAGGTCAGCTGTGCGTTTTTTGTTTCTTTCTTTGTTTTTTAAATACTCTTCTTAGCTTTATGCAAACACAGCTCATGGCATAAGAAGAATGAGGTGTTACTGCCTACAATGCTGCTTGGTTGCTTTGTTTACCTTAGTGTTACAATTTCGGAAAAGAGGAGTCAAACCGAGCCTTATGACTACTGCATTTCCCTTAGCAAACTTTTTGCAGTTTAAAAGGTTTCACATCCAGACCTAATCTTTTCCATAGCATTTCCTTCACAAATTGATTATCTTCATCTTACAACAGTGATAAAACTCCGTTGAACATCTGTTAATTAACACTTAAACAGAAACCCAAAACATTTCTTATAAACCCTGCCTCACCCTTAACAATTTCTGCATTCGATTTTCACTACATCCCATTGCCGATTCCCAATAACTTCCTGCAGTTCCATTTCCATACTCTTACCCTGTTTGACAGTCATTACAACTCAGTATTATATTTTTTAATCTGCTGAAGTCAAAAGACAGCAGGGCTTACTGTGATTCCAATTTCCTTTTTTAACATTACAGTGCACATAATATTTACCATGAAATACGAAAAGAAATTTAATCCTTGCACACCAAGAAAAAAAAAAATCCTCAAGCAGCAAAGCTGAAACTGAAGCCTGGCAAAGTTTTTGTCTGAGGTTGGCAAGGCTTTCCAAATGTTTGGGATGAATTCATAATAGCCCAGTCAGTTTTCCTGGTTTCTACTAATTAAGCTATCAAAAATATTAATTCAGACATCGATCTAAGTTGCACTGTACAAGTTCACAATTGCCATATTTTGGTACCATTAAACAAGAGGAGGCCAAAGATAGCAATATCACATGAGTGAGCCAGAGCAGCAGGGTGAAACTAGGTACATTCAGTGGATAAATCCATACTGCTAACATTTTAGAATGGAAAGCACTTTGCACTTCCTGCACCCTTAGTGTCTGCAAGCTGTTCTAACAATCAGAGCAATAAGTGCTAGACATGGCAAGTTCCTACTTTGCTCAGTCACTCTGTAGTTCCTATATTAACCTGGTAGGACTGGACGCAAACCAAAAGGGCCTTTTGTCGGGGAGATGCCGCGGACGATACAGTCGAACAGAAAGCTGATCTGCTCTCCTTCAGCACAAGAAAGGAAGAAAACACCAGCCCCTGCAAGAAAGAACATAAATGTGTTTTTCACCTGGATACATTAGAAATGTATTTAGTTGAAGCTATTTGTAATGCAGCAATCAAAAGAGTATAAAGTGCAAGCCATGGAAAGAAATCAATAAAACATATTCAGCAGAGGAAAAAAAAAAAAGAGATTAGCATATACACTGAGTCAGGAAAATGCACAAATTCAATAGATAACTAATAATTTATGCTAATTTTCTGCAACTCAGACAGTTAGAGCAATGCCAAAATACAAACCATATGCTTAACAGCTGTCTGTGTCTTTTATTCTCATTTACCCCTACAATTTTGTAGATTTAATCTTAGCTATGCAAGTGCCATGGTTACTGAAAGTGTCTTAATCAAAATGAACCACGTTAATTCTGCTTTAAGCAAACTCTATAAAAGAGCAGCCTTTTATATGCCCTGCAGTGATCAGGGTTTGGTTATATTGTTAGATTTTAATTTTCCCACTTATTTAAGCAGCCTAGATTAAATCCTATGTACCTATTATTAAACAGAATGTAACGTGACTCCACAGGCTGTCATCAGATCTTTACTCTTAGCTCTATTCTGATATTTTGCTTTCCATTCATTAAGAATAGCCCCAAGCAAAATTAGAATGAGAATCACTGAATAAACAAACAAGTTCTGAGCCACATGATCTACAACCACGTGGACAACACACAAGACTTAAAATGTTCCATGTAACATTTGAGAATGTTCAGTCCAAGTCCTGCTCACAACAGAAAAGAAGCATAGTTGGCCTTTCTAATGAACTGAAAGCATCAGGCAAAATACTCTCCATCCCAAGTAACCAGTGAAATTAGTATACAGACTTCTTAAGAAAGACTGTCAGTCCACCAGAGCCAAGTACACTACAAAACCATAACACCACATAAATAGAGTTTTATATATAGCTCTCCTAAGAGCCCTTAATCTGGACATAAATTTGACTTCTGCACATTTCTCTAGCTTTCTCTGAGTTGAATGGCTACTTCTGCCAGTTTTACTTAAAGCAGCAGCACTGGTCTTGACCAGAACGCTTGCATCCCTATCACTTCCCACACATATGCAAGTCTTATCCAACAGGTTTTCCACATTTCACTCGAGCAATGGATCTGCTTGACAAAGGACTACTGGATTCAAACAAAGGGGGGGAGGGAAAAAAAAAATAGACCACACATCAAATTAATTATTTTAGAAAATTAGATACAGCTGGCAAGAGGTAAACTGATCACTTCAGGAGAAACCATATTCTGCTCCATGCTCTTTCATCATTCTCAGTTTATGTCAAATCTAAGTCCCTGCCTGCTTTGTTTAAATCTGTTCCAGACTACACTGTTTGAACCATCTTCTAATTTGATTTGTCACACCATCACTTTTGTTCCTCTTCAGATCTCACTGATCAACCGTATCCCACATTTTCTCACAGTAAATACACATGCAATGGCTTCAGTATCAAAAACCATCTAGGAGATTACAACAGTAATCATACAATCTGACAGGTATGAAAGTTTCAGGCAGTGACTCATATACAGCCTTGTCACATTCTCCCTCTCCAGGAGATGCCAAAGAGTCAGAGAACAGTATTAAAAGAAGTTGGGTGCAAAATTTGCATTCAGAAGGTATTTGAAATTTAGCTCTCCCTCTGAGCTACTTCCTCCTTTCCTCACTCAGTAGAGAACGGTTTCCCTGATGTTAAAGGCTGTGACTTTTCCCCGTGAATCATACTGATGGCAAAGGACATGCCTTTCTTGAGGAGGCAGGGCAGCACAAAGCTCTGTGGGGTTCCATGAACAATAAGCTATCAGGATATGGAGACAACAGACAACATTCATATCTCAAGCACAGTGATGGACTGGGGCCTGATAATCCTGCAGAAGCCTACACATTCACGTTACCATCCATGAAAAGAAGATTCCTGCAACGTTCCTGTATGCAAAAGGTTACATCCGGACCACTTGCTCTTGGTCACTATTGCAAAGAAGCGCCTCACTTAAATTCATAAGTGACTCTACAAGCCTGTGACTTCAGTGGAAACAAAAAAGTAAATGCTGAAATTTACTTCCATGCTACTTGGATAATTAACTCAAAAATAATTTGTGAAAAATTATTCCACATTTGGAAATCCAAAAAACAAACAGGAAAGCTTTTATATAACTTCTGCTGTTTGCACATGGACACATGCCCACGGGTACAAATCCAACATACGTGCATTCCTATCAAATATTTCTTTGTAGATTCTGTTATTCATATGATCACCATAAACACTGATCAGCTTTCATAGGAAATGTTTTCTTTCTTGTTTTGTTAGATGGAACTAGAATGCAAAGGAGGAAAGAAGTTTAGGAGTCTTTACAAGAGACATCAGAAGAGATGAATGAATAGGTAAGGTTCAACTGAGTTGTTTTAAAAACATACATAAAAGCCAGCAATTGCATTTCTTTTCTGCTTTCTCAAGAAAGTTGATACACTTACTACTAGAAATTACACATCTCCGCCATGTGCTGGAATAGATTTGGTGCACAGGTACGTGCCAGCCCAGGAATATGTGGTATACATCACTGTAATACCATGCAGCTGTTTACCAGGCTGAAGAGCACTCTCTCTCTTCATGGAGTAAGTGACTTGGCGAGAGATGTTGCTTGAACTCAATATGAAAAAAGTTTCCAACAATGGCAGGCCAAAAGGAATACGTTGTTTGTCCCTATGAACGCACACATGCAGGTGATAAGAAGCAAAAAACAGCAGCCTATGGCAACTGAAGTTTCTCAGCTCTCCCACATATTGAGAAACACATTTCTTAAGAAAGAAACAATAATATAATGCAGAAAAATATAGTGGGATTCTTTCCAAAATACTTAATAATTCTGATCACTTGCAGCCAAAGAAAATATTACATACTGAAAAACAGGTACACAGATGAGCCACTGCTGAGCTCTTACATGGAAGACAAGACAGCTGGGCTTGTTTAGCCTAGCAAAAGAGATAGAGTGCATAAATAAAGGTTCTGTAGGTAATTGTGGAGGTAAGCATCAGGGAGAGAGAGAACATCATGCTTAAGAACAGTGACAGAATAACAATCTTGGATATAAGAGCAAAAAGTTAGTTTGGAAACCTTGTAAAAGGATTTTAAAGGATCACAGACATCAAAGGATCTACGAGATTCAAGATCCCATTCTAGCCTAATACACACTTGAGTCCTTTTTGAAGGATTAGAGTAATGACAGCGCCAGTATTCAAAACAGCGCTGGACTTTCAGGAACAGTTGACAGCCACTCAGAAATCAGATTCTTTATTTCTGTATGCCTCACCCACAACTTCAAACACCATTTTAATCAATGGTATAGCAAGAAATGCAGAATATCTTCCTGGAACCTGAAATGCTTCCTTTGAAAGAAAACATATCTTTTTTTTTTTTCACCTGCATCATTCTGACACATATTGCTGGGGAATACTCTTGATTTACAGTAGTGTGAAAAAACATAGAATACACCACCAGTTAAAAGCAGCACCCAGAAATTAGGATAAGCTTAAAGTTAAGAGAGGACCTGAGGGAAGAACTTCAGCGTAACACAGGTAATTCAAGTACTTCAAAGTCCCATAGCAAATTCATCAACTACAGCTTCCAATTGGTATAGTTTATTCATATTTCATACCACACGTTCTTTACACAGCTGGCATCCTGGCCTACAAAGCAGACCATTTAGGTTTCCTGCAATGAAGCAGTAAGATGCAAACAATAATGAATTGAAATTCTTGGAATATAGAAATTGTATCAAATCTAGAACAAGTCACACAAGATCTGTGACAACTTAACTACAGAACCTAAATGGAGGGCTGTTTATATAGCCCATTACTTTCTGCTGCCACCACACACTCCTCAGTAGGAAGAAAACAAAGATTTGAAGCCCTGAAGGATAAAGGAGACCAGGAAACAAGGTATCCCACTCTCATAACAGTATGACAACCAGAAGAAACTTGTAGAGCCACGCAGCCACCGTACCATCTTTTCTAGTGATGTGTCAGAGTGTCTTCTACAGCTAGGCAATTCAGAAAAAAGATTCCAGTTTTGGTTTTGTTTTCTGAATGCTTACCGAGGGACTCAGAACACCTTCACTCCCACTTCCCAGAATCTTCCACTTCCCAGAAATGCAGGAGCAGACTTTGGCCTGTTCAGGAAACTACTTGGGAGAATCCCAGGGTATCTGATCCTGGAGAGAAGACGGATCCAGGAGAAATGGCTCATTTTCAAGGATCACCTCCTGCAATTTCAAGCCAAGCAAAGGTGGCAGAAAAGCCTGCAAGGATGAACATGGAACTCCACGTAAAATTCAAACATATAGAGGAAACACACAAGCAGTAGAACTAGGGTGACCAAGATGATGCAGTAGAAATACAGACACGCTGTCCAAGCACACAGGAATGTGGTTAGGAAAGCCATATTCTAGCAGGAGTTGAATCTGGGGTAGGGGTGAACGTGAAGAGCAACAAGAAGGGCTTCTGCAAGTGTATCAGCAAAACAAGAAAAACGAGGGAAAACTTCAGCCTACTGCTGAGCGGGGTGGTAGAACTGGTGTCAAAGGACATGAAAAATGCTTAGATACTCAAAGTCTTCTCCATTTTGGTCTTTACTGATAAGATTCAACTCCCCTGTCAGCCCTTGAAACCAGTGGGGAATCCAGAATGAGGAAGAGTTTCCCTGGGTGGAAATGGAGCAGGCTGAGGAATATTTAAACAAATTGGACATTCTGAAGTCCATGGGGCCTGGTGAGATGCATTCACACAGGTGGTGAGGGAGTTGGTCAGTATCATTGCAAGGCCACTCTTGATTGGCTTTATTTTCCAGCAAAGGACTGGGAAGGTTAAAAAAAAAAAATGTAACAAAAGCAAAAAGATCTTCAAGAAGGACCAGGGAACCACAGGCCAGGGGAGCTGATAGCACAAACAATCCTCGAAAGCATTTCCAAATATACTGAGGACAAGAGGATGACTGGGAGTAATCAGCATGGAATTTACAAAAAGAAGCAATGCCTAAACAAACTGATAGTCTCTGATAAAATGGCTGTCTTGGTGGATGACGCAGTAATGTCTTTTGTTTCGACTCGAGCAAGGCTTTCAAGACCATCACCTATAACATATCCACTGACAAAGTGCAGACTAAACAAGTGGAAAATAAAGTGCACAGAAAATTGGCTGAACTGCCAGGCTGAAAGAGTTATCAGCAGCACAAAGTCCAGCCAACTGCTACTGGTGTACGGTGGGGCAAAAGCTTGGGCCAGTGATGTTGAACATCCTCATCAACCTGGATTATCGCACAGAGTACACCCTCAGCAAGTTTGCAGAAGATAGAAAACTGGGAGAAGTAGCTGATACACCAAACTACAGGAAGAAGTTGCTCACAGAAGATATGGAGTACTCATCCTTGGAGATGTTCAAAATCTGACTGAACATGATCCTGTGCAAACCCCGCTTTGAGTAAGGGAGTTGAACAAGGTAACATCCAGAAGTTGTTACCCAGCTCAAGCATTTTGTGATACTTAGGCATGGTTAGATCTAGACTGTTTCTTTCCAATCCCGTTCTGAAGAATTACCTTCATACTGCAGTGTAAAAGCTTCATAATCAACATTATAATGCTGCATAACAGCCTAGCAGTGTATCATCAACACTTTAATACCACAGAACTGCTACAGCAAATTCTTTGTACTAAAGCACCAGCTTTTCAAAATAAATTGCAATGTTCATCTGTGTTATCAAGCAGCTAAGCAAAAACAAACAGAAAGTTACAGAAAAACAAATATTAATCTACATAACTTGATAGTTTTCAAAATTCAAGGATTTCTAAGAACTAGTGATATTTTACGTGTTGAAGCATAGAATATTCTTTCAGATCAGTTAAAAGTAAATGTAAGTTTCTAGTATATTAGTAATACTTTAATATGTGTAATATTTGTATTTTCTACCAAATTCAATAAGAATAAGACATTCTCTAAATACCGTAATGAAAATGAAATGCACAAACAGAAGGTGATCTATATTCACGTACAAGCTTCTGAACATCTTGGACAGCACACCAAACTAGCTCATATTACTTACTGCTCTGCTTCTATTTAGGAAAACATACATCTTTAACAACATGACATGAGCAATACATAGAACTGTAGGGTGATATAATAGTAATCTAATATATTCAATTCCAGTTATATATACAGATCATAACAAACAGTACATAATCAATAATAGAGATCCATCCCATTTCATTATAAAACCAGGGAAAAGATGCCCCTTAATGTAGTGCTGAGCTAGATCCTACCAAATGAACTTTCAATCTTTATGCCAATATTTTAAGTGCCTTATTGCTGAATACTCAGAATTTAGGTGGCCTCAAAACACTCTGTATGAAGTGTTAGACTCAGATTTCCAGATGCACACAATCACCTGACAGCAAATGTAAAATGGACAAACACAAGATCTGGGTGAGCTGTACAAAGGAAGAGCATGTATTGTGCACCTCAAAGCAAGACTCTACAAGACTTTGTAGAAAGCTGTGGTAAAGACACCTCCAAGCAGACAAGAGTCCAGCAAGCAGGAGAGTGGCTCAGCCATCAAATTTCCTGTTACTTACCTCCTGCAGACCACCTTCTTTTCTAGTCTACAGAGCTCATAAGATCATGCAGATTGCTAAAGGAGTATCAGTGGTACTCGCATCCTCAAGGAATCCTTTCAGGGAGTGAAGTACTGAATACTAGAGACATTTCCTTACTCATACAGCATTCCTGACACGTTCAGAAACCTAGCCTTACCCTGTGCACACTCTAAGGTGGTTTGACTACGCCAGAACACACTGAAGCAGCAATTTTCTGACTAGTTGCAAGAAAATCAGCACAAATAAGCATGCACATAGCAAATCACGTATTTTCCAAATTTGGTTTGGGCAGCCTCAGAAGAAAGATACTTCCACTAAGAATGTGTGATTAATAAGAAGGCTCATTTCATTTTGATCTGCAAATACTCCTTACTTCTATCCTTTCAAGAATGAAAACCAGAACTGAATCAGAATCCTTTCATCAACATTATCATAAAAATCACAGACACTGAATCCTAAATACCTATCCTTTATGCCCTATCACTATGTTCCTCTCAAAACAGCAGTATATCTAAGAAGTGGCAATATGTGCTGCAAATTCTGACAGTCAGTGCTGAACAGTCACTCTAATAAAAGCATGAGAGAGAAATAAGCCAGTTGTTAAGGAGGTCTTGTTCAGTAGTGTGTTTTTTGGTTTTATTTTGGTTTCTTTTAATAAAAGAGAACATATGCTCTAAAATCTATTGTTGCCTTCTGCTAGTCATTTCCACTTTTGGATAATCATTAATGTTATTTTATTTCCTTCCATATTCCAGTGTATGTCTGCATAAAATACATGCTTGAAATCTTGATACTCCATTTACAATCAACTATGTACTCCAAAAATCAAACCATTAATTGAAGGCCTTATTAGTAAGAAATGACTGTCTTCCTTCTTTGAGGCACCTGCTTTAGGATTAAATTCAAAAACTGAATTGAACACATCACAGTGCTACTGTAGCTTATACTCAATAAAAATTACAGATGCTCTGCTTCCCTAGATAGCCTTAGGACTACCAATTACTCCCATAGGTTTAAGTTTTATTTTAAGTTTTATAGTCTCTCATTTGAGGAATTACATAAACGATACCTATTACACAAGTTACCAATCCATTGCTAATATTTACTTAAAGATTACTTAGCATTTCTATTTCAGCTGTCTATACTTTTTAAATACAAGTTTTCTACAGTTCAGTAATTTCAGATTTCATTAGTTCAAGAGCCAGTACTCTAAACAAGCTTCCCAGAAAGCACAGCTGTTCTGAAAGCACAGAGAACACAGAGAACACTGCACTTTCAAGTTTGGAAAGTTTTTCCCTGAAAGCATTCTGAATGTATAGCTTAAGATTTCTATTTTCAGCTAAGAGTCCAAGAAGTGGACCCAAACTATGTCTGCACAGAAGTGCACACATTTAAATACAAAAATATAATATTTTATAACAAGTTATCTAGCTGACAGTCTGAACTATACCACTACGAAACAAGACTCCCCTGTTCTAGGCCTCACACAACTTCCTAACCAAAACACAATAATCTTATCTACAAGCATTTTTTTTTTGCTACAGACTATACCTATAACACATTCATGCAGACAATGAAAACACCTCTTTAACCCCAACATCTAAATTAAGCAGTGAAGGATTTGAACTAGAATGTTGTGCATCGCAATCCACTGCCCTAATTCAGAAATGAGTGTATGAATGTCAAGTCCATACTTACCAGCTTTATAACTCAGCTCTGTGCTTTCCAACAGACAAACCAATAATCTCCCATTATAATAAAACAGTCAAAATAATTTATTTTCTCTTCCTCTCAAAATTTCATTAGAATTCTCACAGAAGAATATTTTAGTGATTTTCACCAACTTGGAAACCTTCTATTTTCTTCAATTACCAGAATAAAGAAATCAATTATTTTCACATTTCAGCATGCAAGTGTCACACACAGCTTCCTATTCAATTTGGCAATGTACGCATCCATTTCCGCTCACAGATCATCAATACAGCAAATTCTGCTACTGAAGTCAAAATTCAGTGTTTTCAATTGATGTATATGATTGCATTAATCATCTTTTCAGATCTTAATTATGTTTTTTGCATTATCTAAGGTGATAATGTAAAAAGTCCTAAACATGACATCAGAGCAAGAGATACTGCTGTAGTAGCTAAGGGGTACCTTAGCTTCTAGGCTACACAAACTAGCTTCAGCTTGCTTGCTTTCATTTTGACCTCATGAAACCTATGGTCCCATAGCATGACAAATCTAGAAGTTCCTAAATGTTAGAAGTCGTCTCTACTGGTTTTGGTAGCATTTACACAATGAGAGCCTTGCTTTTACTTCAGTGTCAATTTCCTTTCGCAGACAACAGAAATAATAATTTAATAATCTGAACATTAAACCATTTTGCTTCATCTCTTACACAACACAGGCCTTAACCTTCATTACCTTATTCTCGCTCTGAGTCCACTAACAACTGACAAAGCATCTTCTGGAGAGCCACACAGCAACATTCAGCCATTACTCCACATTTTTACTGAATGTGAGGGTTGAAGCAAGCAGAAACCTACTCAGTAGAACAGAGCATCTGATATGAAGCTGACTGTATGACAAACCTGCATAGCTGTCTCCAGAACCTCCACACTGATAAAATAAAAATATCACATTTCCACAACAGTTTCAAATAACTTTTAGAAGACAGGTTCTGTTTGTACTTACAGAAGCCACACCTGGTACCCCCTTCAAAGATGAATCCATTTGGGACAGCTCCATATCGACGCAGATCTGAGAGTTTCCACTGCCCCATAACACTAGGAGGAAGGTCTTTTGCAAGGACGAGAATGTCATTGCAGAAGTGCAGCGTAGCAGGCCCGCTCTCTAGTTTGGTGCCAGGTGCTACAAAAACTTGAAATCTATGAACTACCAAATAAGGAAGAAAAAAAAAAACATTACTATAGAAAGCATGAGTAATGTACCATAACTTACGTAAGTCATTCTGTACAGTTGTAGTGTGCAGACTGACCCCTACCTGCATCACAAGGCTAGGATAAGGATTCTAGGTAGAGCCCAGATAGCCCCATGTGAGTAGCTAACGTTTCAAGTTATTAAGTTGTAATGATACAACTTAATGCTACATTAATCCATCCAAACTCTTAAAGAACAAACCCCATCTCAAATTAGCTGGTTATCCAGCCTTCTTCCATCCCTGCATCAATACAGGGATTTCTTTCTGTGTCCTCCTCCAAACAGACTTTGCCCAGCCTTTCTGAATTGCATGTGCACACGCACACACAACACAGTGCCCAAGGAGCCCAGAAGTCAAGGCACAAAGAAGTAGGCAAGTTCTAACAAGAGGTCTGTCACTGACTCATTTGCAACCTTTAATAATCTGCTTCACTTCCTTCCACACATTGCCTAACAGCAAAATGAGGAAAATTACATTTTCTCACCTTTGTGACTGTCTCATGAGCTGGTGACGCTAGAAGCCTCAATATATAAATTGACTTGGAAATTAGTGATTCATTGGTAATGTACATTCTTAGATGTCAGTTAACTCTTTATATTTCTCAGTCCAAACTACAGCAGAGCTAAGGAAAAAGGAAGACTGCTCTCTCATTCAGGTTTATGAAGTTCGGGTTTAAATCCCAACTCCAATATCCCCTTATTGCAAGGGTCCCTTACCTACAGTAGCAGCTGTTCTAGGCTGGCCTGGCATCTCCTCCAGAGTTGGGAAGTATTTCAAAGAGTCAAATCTCACAATGTTTCAAAGGTAGCAATGTAAGTTCCCAAGCACCTAATTCTCAAAAAAACTATTTTGACCTCCACTACTCCTCCAGTTTCTTTCATCTTGTGATCAGATACACACTTACAAATCCGTCTTGGCATAGTGAAGCATAAGGACTGTCACATTTTCAGATGGATTTTCAAGGAAGCATTTATCGGGAAACATGAAAATTAGCGTTTTGGTTATCCATTTAATATCATTCAAACAGTTTCCTGCCTATGACATCTACAGAGTAATTTCCAGGTACTCCCATTTCTTGTAATTATTCTTCCCTACCTCTTGCCTATGCTCCTTCAACCATCATGAATTTCAACCAAGTCGGAGCCTTGTTTCTTGTTTAAACAGTTGCTATATTAGTTACCATCTTAGCTGTAAGTCAGCTCCTCACCTATGACGTACATTTGCAAAGTTTCCTAAGGCTTCAGCAGAATTAGCCACAAAGTCATTTGAGTGAGATGTGTAAGGAGCCAGAGATAGATCTTTAAGCAATCACAGCTCTACTTACAGTAGTACTGCTAGGGAGCAAGTCAATAGTCACATAATGTTCCCGTCTGGGCAAACAATTATGTTACACAACCTAACAAAAATATAAAAATATGGAAGAGATAGCAAAACCATCCTGATGAATAATATTCAGTAAAAAATCTGTCATATCGTTTGGACAACTCTGCACAGTTAACTTCAAAGGTACTTCGACAGCAATTAAACCACAGGAAGCAGAAACATCAGCATCCTTTCTGCCTCATAAATGGAGAACAAAGAACACTTTAACACAATGGGTTACAAGTTATCGTAGCTGCCAAAATCAAAGAGTTGCAACTCATATTCCAGAACACTGTTAGGAAACAGCATACCCAAATCTGAACAAAACCGAAGTAGGGGCAAAGTCAGGTCTGGACATGGAGGTTTTGCCATATTCTCCTTTCCTGGTAATTTGTAATTTTTTATAAATTTCTCCCCAGGCATCTACTGTTCTGGCCGGGGGCGGGGGGAAGAGAATAAAAGGAAGAAAATGGAAGCAAAATCATCAACCATAAGATACTTAGCTGAATACAACCATGAGCAAGAAACACTACTAAGGTTTTTATTTCCTTCAAGTAATCTTCTTCTCTTCACAGCTATTCACTGACCTGCACTATGCTAACTTTCCCAGAATGAGCTGTGGACTTGAACACACTCTACCTAGAAATGGCCTACACCTCACTCATTTAATTCCACTGCTTTCTCTAATTCTCTAATTCCAATTGGTTTATTCCCTTGAGCTGTCCTAGAAATCACACTCACCCGACCTCCAAAACCAGAACGAAAACACACTGGGAACCCCAGTAAACACTCCTTCCATCCTGTGGTCCTCACTCAACAGCACCAACTTCTTTCACTCTTTTTTTTTTCCTTCCTGCTTCCCAGACTCTGAGGTCATCTGTCCATGGCCTATTTTCAGCACCCAGCCACATTACTTCCAATGCACACAAAGACATCCTTACTAGTCTTTAGGAAAGAAACACCAAACAGTCACCAACTCCTCTTCATATAACAGCTTCCTCTTTTTTCTATCTATCTTCTCAGGCTAGATTCTATTCTGTTCCTTTACACTTCATTTCTTCACCTCCGCTTGCATGCTGTCCCCATCTTTCTCTGCTCCAGGGTTACCTACCTTCATCTCATACACTCTATTCCTACCTTATTCATAGCTTAAAGAAATTCCTCACTTGCTTTGAGTTTCCTCCCACCACACCTATAACTCTCACATTCAGATCAAGACCAAACGTTCTCTTTATCCCAGCACTGAATCAACGCAAAATCATGAAAACCAGACCTACTCTCAAATTCAAGTTCTCCTCCAGCTGTCCTAAATTTGTCCTAGAGGACAAATCTATGCTGTACAGAGATTCCAATGCTAGTAAAGAAACAGAAGTGGAACACAAAACAGCCATACTGTCAGAGTGTACTCACTACTCCCTCTACATCTGCCTACCTTGTTCAGAGATCCCCTCTAACGTTTCCACCTGTGCAAGGCTGATAGCTCCAAGTAATACATCTGTGTCTCCATTCCTATACCACTACATTTTATCAGTGCAAAATTCTCAGACCATCTTTGCATGTATATACTGAAAAGTAATGAGTCCATGGCTACAACAGATGGCAAAGCATATGTAACAAATGATTACGATAGCTAATGTGTCTTTCACACACCTACCCTCCTTCCCTACTTATAACTAAACAGACATAAAAGCTACTATGGATGATCAACATTATCACTCTTTATTCATCACTACATATTTTAGAGTTGCTAACCAAGAAAAAAAAAGTATGAGTAGATAGCTGGAAAGGCTGTATCCAATGATATTTTATTGAGAGATGTCTCTTCCTGAAAGAGGACACCAGCAGCAATGTGAATTATCAAAGACAACACCTGGTACGCTAATACGCAGATCAGAAAATCGGAATTGAACAAGCCAACTTCTAACCTGGGATCTGCTCCTCTTAATTCAGGCTCTTTCTGAATCCTGTCATCTCAATCCCCAAGTAAATTGCATTACCAGATCACTTTGCTTCAAAGCTACGCACTTTCAGTGGTAAAGTCAAGAACTAAGTTGAGAGCTCTCCTTGTTAGCAAACCACATCGGGCAACGCTGTAATCACAGCCTACCAGAAGGGACAGCTGCTTTAAGACACAAGGGGAAGAGCAGTCTCTTCACTCATATGAGTGAGCCTCCTCCCTAACTAAACCTTTTAATTTGCATTTTAGTTATGGTTTTCTTTGATTTTTTTTCCTGTCAAGAAAAAAAAAAGAAAAAAAGGGAGTATGAGAAGACAAAGGTTACCTTCACCCAAACTGTAGCGGATTCGTACATCCCACGCATACATTGTTTCCTTGTTCTCAAATCCTAGCATCACAACTTGAGAAAGACAGATGATTGCAAGGGTGTGATTCAAGCCCTCATAGGAGAGCCCAGGATCCAAGCCACAGATGTCTTCTAAGGTCACGCTGCTTCTCTCCTTGTGCCCTTTCGCTCGCTCAGATTTATCCTTGTACACCAGCATGAGCAAACAGTCTAAAAGAAGCAAAACTGTCAGAGATGATGAGGCAGAACAGAACACAACACCTTTGTACCAAAGCTAAATACTAAGAACAGCGCTTCAGACAACTGCAGGGTCAGTCTGATCAAGCCAATCCCAGAACTCAGCCTTCTTCCCCCACCCCACCCAGGCAGCCTGCAGTCCGTTCTCAGGGAGAAGACACTGAAGATGTTTCAGCAGTCATCTGCAGGCTCAGAAATATGAAGGCAAGTAAAAAGCCTTCCCAGTTACTTTGCAAGAACACAACTTTTCGTATTGTCTCCCAAGTCTGGAAGGGACTGACTCATTAATTTTGAGCATTAGAAGTTGGAGTATGATAGCTATCCACATTACAAGCGCTAAGGACCGAGAGGCTATTGTCATCTTTATTTCCATTAGAACATACTGAACCACAAATGAAATTCTTACAGTAGTTCACAGATTACTCAACTACTAAATGGTGAGCAGGCTGCCTGCACTGCCAGACACTGTGTCAGCTCAGGTTTCCTAGTGAAATGTTACACAGTAGCCATGCTCGATAATCATTATATGCCACACCTTTATTTATTTATTTCAAACATGGCACTGTTCGTTTTTAACCCCTTCCTGGACATGTTTACTATACAGTAAATACGCAGTGGAAGCACGTAATTCAAGCATCATATGGTGCCATAAGAAAAGCATGTTTCAAACAAAAACAAAAGCAGCATCCCTTTTCCATCTTTACATATAATAACAAGAGCGTTCACTTTCACCCAGCTTCCCTTCCTATCACACAGCACTAGGTTATAGCCTAAACTAATGGTACATACCAAAGCTGCAACATCCGCAGCTGCAGCTGAGCTGCATGCCACGAGGAGGAAGCCCCTCTGCACCATGTCATGAATGCTGGGGTGTGGTGCTTCAGCCCTGGCAAGGTGCCCCATGGCACTCAGCTGGGCAACAGCCTGGCAAAGCTCCAAAGAGGTGAAAAATGACTGAAAGACCCAACACCTGCCAGCCAAAGCTCTGCATGCCCTCCCAATTGTTTTCTTGCACCTGTTACCAAAAACAGCTGCAACTATGATACTTCAGCTTTCTGTTGTGCAGTTGTGCATCTGAAGAAAGAACTGCTATGGCATACAGACCAAGTGAAGCAAATCATGGGGGAGGGGAGTTTCTGGTAGATCTGACTAATTCTGATAGAATGCAATCAGCATTTTTAAGGAATAACATCATCAGTACATTTTCTTCTAAAACAGCCCCATCTTTCCCCTTCGTGCTTGGTTTACCTTAGAAGTCTAGAGCCATATTGGCATGTCTGGATGTTGACTCTTACAATCTAGAGATGCCCGTTCATGGAGAGAAGTTTAACAAATGCAGTAACTAAAATACCAACATTTAACTGTAACAACCCGGTATCAAAGAGTTGGTCTAAAGAGCAAGAAACATCCACTCTACCAGCTATAAACAGCTCTGTAATGGGTTCAGAAGTAATGAAGATCCATGTTTGGAGAATAGGCAACAATTTGCCCTAGAAATAAATACTTCTGGGGCCAAATGGTTTTCCCATCAAAAAAAAAAGGTGTGGAAACACGAAGCCTACTTTTCCCCCTCCAACAGTAAAACATCGACTCTTCATAACATTTTCAGTTCTCTCTTGCAAACCGTGGAACTGAAGTTTTTAATTCAAGATGACATCTTATTTTTAAATTGAAATGCTTTATGTCAAAACACAGATCAAAAATAACTACGGAGCTCACAATGGCAGCCTTTCACAGCCACCAATCACCCCGAAGAAGTCATTTCTCAAGTAAGCGTTTTAAACGGGAACTAAACTCTCGGCGTTCGTTACTCTTCGGCGGGGTCTCCTTCGATATCCTCTTTCTATTTCTGGCCGCCTGGCTCTCTGCCAGCTGAGCCCGAAAAGAAAATGAATATACGTGTACATATTATTTTTATTTTGAAGGAAGGAAAGAGCAACGACGGCTCCTGGAAACCTCCAGCCGAGGGGTCTCCCCCTGCAGCGGCGCACCCGACGGAGCGCCCCGTAAAGCGCTTTTCTCCTTTTCCCCGTGCCCCGCACCCCCCGGCGGGCGGAGGAGAGTCCCCCCGGCCGCCGGTCTCCCCCACACCC
>JANHGO010003890.1:0-26108 GCA_024606505.1 Aquila spilogaster | reverse complement strand
GGGGAAGGGGTGTGTGTCTCAACCAACACCAGCAGTGAACAAAGCAAGACAACAGTGCAGAACATGTCTTATGCCTTGCCATTTGTCAAACATTGCTCGTGCTAATGAAATTGCAATTCATTTTGAGTAGGGATAGGATCAGTAAGTAAACTTACTGTAAAAATCATCTTAAATATTTAGTTACTTTGGTTATTGAAATAAGAACTCTGAACAATTAGGGAGCCTATGTCATAATCTTGTGGGGGAAAATACTCAGTCTCTGGAATATATAGGTGTTCCAGGCTGCCGTGAAATAAATACAGCTTTGCACTAACATTGTAACTAAACAGTTTCTGAAAAATAACAGAATAAAACATATTAAAAACCCTTTACCCCAGGCTATTATAATGAAGAAAAAGTGTTCAAAATGTGAACTAATGAAGTACAAAGTAATGAATATTTAATTTGTATAATTTACCGAAATGCAGTTAGGAATCCAAGCGATATTCTTCATAAGCACAGTGTTCATTAGGCCTTTACTGTAGCTTGCATGCAATCATTACTTTTTTTTCCACTGTATTACTATTACTGTGGTATTACACAAAGGTGAATGAACATCTCATGAGAGTGTCTGGAAGGTTCAAGGGAAGAAAGGAAACGAGGAAGGCAGTGGTGTCTATTAAATTTAAATAAGCTACCTGTTTACAGTGAGAAAAGATAAAAGACTAAGCGCAGCAGAAGAGCAACTGAGAAAAGGAATAGAAAAGGTAATTGAGTTTTACCTTATGGGCTTCTTCACTTGGCAGAGTGAATATTATTGAATTAGCCCTATTACTATAAAGATTACACAAAAGCAGAACAGTGTGAAGGCTTGGTATGAAACTTTAACAATATCAATGGAGGTGAGATAAGCACTACCAAAACTGAGCACAGGAATGTATCAGATAAAGAATATCATTCTTTCTTTTTTCCAGAAGAACTGTACTACGGTGTGATGTGAATTTTAATAGGAGCACACAGAAAAATGAAAATGTGAACACCAAAGAAGTCCATGCACAAAGAGAAGGATTTCATAGCCACAGTAAATATCAAGAGGTGAAATATTTGTATCAAAGGGAATGTCTTTCATACCACACCTTTATTTAATAGACTATCCCTTGCCACATCCTCTCAGTCTCCAGCTTATCAATGTGAATCTGGCTCAAGGTCACATATTTACCCGAAATACGGATTTTACATTGTTTTATAGATTCAAAGTGAGAATTAAATGTCAGTAGATATAAATCACCAAACATGGATCTAAGATGGTGCTTTTGTTTGACCACAGAAAATTGAACCAAAGTTTTGCATTGCTTCACTCTCTTGCCCAACTCTTCCTCACGCTCTCACTCAAATTTATATCTGCTCCTTATATACATTATGTACTCATTTACTGAAAGACATTCCCATAAAATGCCTAAATCTCTGTAATCACAGCACAACACACACACTACTTCACCAGAAGGTAGCGGGGATATCCTCTAAAAATAATTAACTTAATATCAGGCTGTTTTTTCCACTCTGCATTTAAGCAACAGCATGGGGGCTGCTGGACAGCAGAAGCCAGCCCCGCTCCAGGCATCCCAATTACCATAAGAAGTACTGGTGCCTCAGGCTGGCAAGGAAGCCTAATCAGGTATTAAAAAGAACATGCTTTTGACAAATTATTCATTCTAGCAGTGCAAATATGCAGCATGCTGTGTTCCACATTTTGTCTCCCTCCTCCCTGAAAGGAAGAGCAGATTGCCCTTGCCACGAATCTCCCTGAGCAGCCTTGGCAGTTTCAGGTGTAGGAAGACACTGTTTGCCCAGCTACTTGCAGGGGGAAAGTGTGCAAATTAGAAGCCATGAGAAAATAATGACAGAGGTAAAAATAATAATAATAATAAATAATTAGAGGAGAGGTGCAAAACACCTAAAGATAACCAGTGGTAACGTAACCATACACAAACATACAATTCTCAGGTTGAAGCACAGCTATTTCTCTTGTTATCTTCAAGTAATTAAACAGAAAAAAAGAGTAATTTGCATCCTTTTGTTGCTTGAAGAGACCAACAGCCATACAGAGTTAAGGAAGCTAAAGTGAGGCATGTTACATCTACACACACTGAGGCACAAAGGGACACTCACTGTGAGACCAGAAGCTGAAACATGCTGAGCCCATCAGGGCTGAACTCAGGAATGTGTCTGTGATCACACTGCTCAGGAGTGTATTTGCTAGATGTTGAAAGACCAGTTTAACATATTGCCTCCATTTCCAGCAGCCTCAGATTTCACACACCTGGATCAGGCACTACCTCCCCTCAACAGTACAGTTTTGCTCAGATAGAAAGCTGTGATGGACTATCAGTACAGAATTCATCATAGAAATGTCTGAGTTAGAAGGGGCCCTTAAAAGTCATCTAATCCAACTCCCCAGTATTGAACACAGACACCTACAGCTCAATCAGGGTGCTCAGATCCTGGTCCGATCTGACCTCAAATGTCTCCAAGGTGCATTGATTTTTGTGAGCGACAAACAATCAACACTCTTAATTTATAAACAACAGCATAATCCCACCAAACATCATCTTCCAGGGGATTTCATATGCGTCCCTGAAGAGCTGGTGTAGAGACAGAATCTGGAAGGTGAACCTATGGACCAGGTTTCCCTGAGGCAGAGAGGTGTTCTGTCACCACCTGCAGAGTTGTAGTGCAATGGGAGGACTAGTTGCGACATCCTACAGCCTCCCAGCTGCTCTGTAAGTTACACCAAGCACACCTCTAGCCCTTCACTGGAGTGGCTGTGTATTGTTCTTTTCCATCTGTTTTTCCTCCCCCTCCATTCCTGCCTCTCATTCTTCCCTCTTCCTTTCTTCCTCTTGCAGTAACTCCTACTCACCTATACAGGTTTGTCTCCAGCCTATCCTTTATGGTGCATTGGTGAGGAAGTAACTCTGATTGTCAAGTTAACAGTCCATGGGCTGAAGTGGGGACCTATGATGATAAGAATTTCTTCATGCCCTTGGCAGTATCAACAATACAACATGCAAAAATAATACAAAGTGTGAAAGCAGGGATTAGGAAGTCTCCACGTTTGCCAGAGGACCACACAGAAACAGTTTTTGCACGTGCCTATGCTGTTAGCAGGAAAAAGATATAACAAAAGAAACTTGTCAAGAAAAAGAGATACATGTGCATGGGCAACTGCTCTGAATAGTTGTGAGCTGGGCATAGTAAGGAGAAGAGAAGCATGGCCAGGTGTTCTGTTTATGAAGAAGCAAAATTGTTTCTGACAGGTTCTTGGCAATACCAGGTACAGTAATCACAGGTAGGCCAATAGTCATATACAGAACAAAGAATGGAACTCACCCAACTAGTGAAGGAGTCCTCTAACTATGCAGTACTCCTTCTCAGGAAGCAGCCTAGCTCCAAAAGTACTCCCTTCTGTTGCTAGCCCTTATGCAAGCCCAAGGTCCATCCCTTCTGATCACATAGAGAGCACACGTACAAACAATTTGTCTGCGCTCCCTGAGCCAGACACACCCCTTCATCAGGTGCTCAATCACCAGTTCAAGCCCTGATCTAACAGCTCCCCTACACCAGGCCAGCTGGTAGTGGGGCAGGAAGTGGCTTCTCCTGTGTACTCAACTTCAGTCAGTACTGAAATGCTTGTTAATCAAAACCAAATGCCAAGGTTTGAGTTAAAATTTGACCAGATGCCTATTGGTACCCTTCTAGGGTACCATTCTATGATTCTTCTATTGAAATAACAGTTGAGTGTTGGTAGGAAAAACAGTAGGGGAACAATCTGGAGGAAAACATTGTCTAAACAACAATTTTTATGCTCGCTATAGAGGGGGTAGCTATTATCCAACCATCACCATCCAATATTTAGACAAAAGAGAAATGACTACAACATGAGCTATGGATCTGGAATATCCAACCTCACCATGTAGATCTGCTATGATTCTCCACAGGTTTTAACAATAATTGTACTGGAACTCTATTGTTTGTATTGGAACAACTGGTAACTGGTTCAGTGTGACAGGGAGTGAGATATTCATCCTTATGGGATGAAAAGTGAAGCTTTTCCACTGTCTCATGTAGTTCTTTGGTGTAGTCATGTAGTGCTCCTCATGTGAACAGTAGTCTGAGTGTTTGGCGTTTCACCTATATGGCTGTTGAAGGAATGCCATAGTTTTCTTGTTCTCACACTCAGTGGGACTGGCAACATGGAGCTCTCCTATAAAGCAGGATTCTTATGAGAAATGCTTCCCTACTGTACCTCCAAATATATACTCAATGAGACTGCAGAATAGATTGCTTGTACTGATTCCTTACCAGATACTAGGGTAGAATAGCTCTTGATTCCTTGCCTGCTCTCCCCTGTAGAAAATGGGAGGCAGGTCCACAAAAGAACCAGAGTGAAAGTTGATGCTTGAGGTGAGCCTGATTTGGATGGGAAGAGTAAAGACAATTTGCTATTCACATCAATATGACTCTGGAGAAACCTTCTATAGATACTAGAAATTTCATCAGTTTATTTTTATCATATTTAAGCATATTCCTTCTCCTTCCCAAACATAAATGAACTGGTTTCATCCTACTCTTTTTCATTTAATAGAATTATTATTCCTATTGCATCTCCCCTGCTGTTTCATATCACTACTGAGTATTTATTGGGAAGCAGTAAAATTCATGGATTTTGCTTGCTTGCCAGGTACAGAAAAATACAGAAAGGAGGCGCATGACAAACTTTTGTGCTTACTCAACAGGGAATGC
This sequence comes from Aquila spilogaster, assembly GCA_024606505.1. NCBI lineage: Eukaryota > Metazoa > Chordata > Aves > Accipitriformes > Accipitridae > Aquila > Aquila spilogaster. Next base: position 21,326 of record JANHGO010003890.1, on the reverse strand, counting down.
TATGGCTGTTAGAGATTATCACATTATACAAAAGATGTAGTAAAATTGTTGAAATGAAGCACAAATATTCACATCTTATGACCCAATCTTGTGAACTGCTGATGCTGCAGTTTTCAAAAAGAAAGTGGGACGATAAGCATGAAGATGGCGACAGTTTCTGTTGCACAATATCACATAATGGGAAAGACTCAAGACCAGAAAGCACAAACATTCAGCCTTATCTGAGAAAATTCCAATAAGCTTCACGCGGAAATGCAGACTTTGTGTAGCAAATTTAAATCCCCGTTCAATAGGAGTCTCTAACCTGCCTCTTCATGCCACTTTCCTTTCCTCCCTTTTTTCTTTTTATTTTCTCATGATTCCTCCAAAATATTTCCATCGCCCCTGGAACCTATTTGTTAAAAATCTCCAAAAAAATATTTCAAAAAAAAAAAATCTCCAAAAATCTCCTGAGAATTATTCAAAAGAGAAGATGGAGACACCAGGTTCTCATAGGTCCCTGTACATTTAATTCTCTTTGAAAGAGTTTGGCTCAAGGTAGCTCGTTTCATAAGTGTAACTTCAAAATACATGTTGTGAAACTGCTCAGAAAAGAAATAATATTCATTATGTGTGGAGATTTCTCGACTTATATTACTAATAAACACTTTTTACAAACTAGTAAATTCTTTTGAAAATTTTGTTTCAGTTCTATGACCACATCTCAATTTCAATAAAGAACTATCTATATAACAATTCTAATATATCAGGGTAGCTCCAAAAGTAATGCCTCCTATTATATTGTTGGTCCATGATATCAAAGGCAGATGTTGGTGGTTTGGCAGCAGAGGTTGATCCTTCACCATGATTCCATAACATTTTCTTGCCGTGTGACAGGTGGCAGCGGAGAGGCAGTCTGACAAATTGGCACCTCACATGGAAGTGCGGATGAAACAAAGATGTGTCATTGAATACCTCCATGTGAAAAAAATTTCACCCATTGACATACGTTGGCACTTGCTGAACATTTGTGGAGTCCAACCAGCGGATGTGAGCACAGTGGGATGGTGAGTGGTATATTTCAGCAGTGGCAACACCAAAGACAAGCAACAATCCAGACAGACATGCACAGCTTTCACACCACAATGTGAAGAGCGTCTTGATCAGCTCATCAGTGCAAATTGGCTAATAGTGGTGACCATGTTGAAAAATAATGAGAATGTAAATGAGAATTTGCTCTATCAAATAGTGTTATTGTGCCCTTTTTGTCTTTTGCAGTTTCCATGGAAATAAATAGAAGGCATTACTTTTGGAGCAACCTACGTATAAAGAAACCTCATTTTGATTTTTTTGAAATATTTGATGATGTGTAGAAGTTATCCAAGCTGTGAAAAATGTGCATAGATATCTTCCATTCCAGAAGTAATTAGGCATGTTTTATTCAAGTGTTAGTAACATACGTGAGCCAAAAGCTGTAAATCACTTGTTCAGCTCTGCTTGGTGCTGAGATTGCACTTTCAGGCCTAGTCTCTCACTCCAGAAAAAGACTGCCTTTGTTTCCCAGAAAAAGTTAAACTTTCACACCAGGAAAGATAATGCCCGCATAGATTACTTGAATGATTTCTCATTGCTTCCAAAAATGCTGAGCTTCACTGGGTGTACTGTGAGCATTTTCTAAAGAGAAACACACCAGGTTCCTTATCCTACCTGATTCCAGTTGCAAAAGTGAACACAATGTATTTCATGCTTAAGGAAAGATATTGTTCCATCACTGAATGATATTCTTCTAGCTCAGAAAAAAAGCCTCAAAAATTACAGAAATAAAAAGGCAGAGCAAAACTCTTGAATAATATTTATGTCTGCATGCTTCATTCCTGAACATATACAACGGCATTTTGTGTCTCAAAGAGCCATTTTGCATCCATAATAGAGTCTTATTTAAAGACTCTTGCATAACCTCTTGGCTTGTTTGTTTGAGTGTGTGTCTGTGTATATGTATACATTTAAATATGAGTATGTTTATTTATATATATATATATGAAAATACGTATTTTTCTTCCCATTCTTTTGTGGAATGCCCCAGTATTCTCTCTCTATCATTCTTTCTTTTTTTTTATGGTGCCATAAGGAGCTAGAAAGCTATGCTTAAATCCAGCCATCAGAAACAACATGATAAGTAAAATACTGATTAGTCACAAAAAAGGGGGAGATTTGATGCACACACAAAGGGGATCTGGCAAATTGCAGCCTTCATTATCTCAATCAACAATATACAGGAGGCTGCAGTATCTGTGGTCTGACATTTGTGGAGACTGATTCAAGATGTTTAATAACATGGGACAATTGTGTAAAATCTCTTGATCAGCCATGAGGAGAAATGATAGGCACCTGCCTGCTAACAGCTTGGGAAGACCATGGAGATCTGCCGCACTCACAGAACGTGGAAAGATTCGCAAGGTGGAAGAGGGACAATGTGCACTACAAAATTATTGAGTTTAAGTGAGCTAGTAGTACAGCAGCTTAAATGCATCCTAAGTTAAAGCACCATGCGTGCCTTCAAGTATTTATTACTTTGGATATAAACTTTTAGATACATCCTAAGTAGGATGAATGTGAAGGTCTGAGAAAGCAATTCTGCAAAGATCACACAACAATGAATCTTGTGGAGGAAAATGTAGGGGGAGACGTGACTCAACACCTGCACAGATTATACGCAAATCTATAATGGATGTACAGACATCAGTCCACGACTTTCTGGAAGGGGAGAGCCTGAACATGCATGTACTTCTCAGTTATAGACTGAATCCATGTTCCTGGCTTAACCTAATCACAGCGTGGATGATCTGAGTTGGAGCTGTGGATGAAATACTAGTTTGCGAGGCTCTAGAAGTCATGGGAGGCACTGTGCCATCTTACTCTTCACCTCACTGAACAGTCATGGTCATAGGTGAGAATAGTAAAGGAGAACAGTCATAGAAAATATGTCTGGGTGGGATACCTAATCCATCCATGCCTCTAAACAGAATCACTTATGCCGAGAATGAGTCTTAGAAGGAGGAAATGGTGAGAGGTGTTTCTGTGCAACTATAGAGGTGGAAACTTTATGTAGGAACTTGAAAGGAAGGATTTTGAGTGCAATATATTCTTGGGACCCAAGGAAGAGACCCAGAGGTTACACAACAGGAAGTCTTGACAATGACAATTTGACTGCCCTGGAAGGAGAGACATCAGTGGGACTGAGAAGTCACCTCCCAGAGGAGAGAAGAAGTGATGTCACTGATGACGCTGAAGGTGAGAGAAGCAGAGAAAGCTTCAGGGACAGCCTTGGAAACTCAGTTCTGGAGACACAATTTGATTTGGGCATTATGACTGTAGCCAACCCAAGGTGAAACATCAAAGACAGGGAGATATGAGTCTGAGGCCATGTAGATGACAGAGAGAGAGAAGTAGATTTGAGAATTGTTAACAATTGTTAACATCCATTCAAATGGATGAAGCCACTCTTCAGTAAGAAATAAAGACAGCGACCAGAAACAAAGACTACATTTTAGTTCGTCTTTCAATGTCTTTACTTTTCATATATCAACATCACACTTACACAATGTGCATTTATTAAAATGAATAGCATCACTGAAAGTATAAAACAGTTTAGTGACTGTAAGTCTTTACAAACGAGATACAGACAGCTTGCTGAAATGACATTCGTCACCATTCATCACAATGCCATTCTCACTATACAATTGTAGAAAGCTGACTGCAAACCTTCATACAGACATCTGTATAGAAAAAGCATGTGGAAACATACTTGGCCCCATCCAAATCTTGTCGCTAGAATAACTGATGTGCTGATTTTCTCAGGCCTGACTCTTTATAGCACTGACATTTTATTATACTTATTATTTCAGCCAGGCATTTAGTTGTAAACAATCCACCATATGATCTCCAGTGAATATCAAAGTCTCATTTGTAACGAAATGAATTAAAACTGCCAAAAGTTAAAAAAGGCAATGTGTAAAACAAACCTTCGCCTTTGAAACTAACAAGTTTCAAAACATCTCTTACACCAAGAAGAGCAAAGCAGGAAAGCAAAGCAAACAAGGAACCTGGAGAGACGTGAGAAGATGGAAGCAGACCAAATGAGAGATCACAAACCTGGGGAATCAAGTAATATGCAAATAGCAGTAATCAACAAGGATAACAGGGAAAACATGATCAAAGCTGGACTCTTCTGATATGAGTGACTCCTATGGCATGCTAGAAGTGCATTAGCACCCTGTAACCACAATAAAGAGCCCAACAAAGTAATTCGTATCAAAGAGTAGCACACAGAAAGAAAGAATACATAATAAAGTAACACATGGAAAGCAGGTTCCACCTCTTGCCTACAGTTAACTCAAGAAAGTGAAAAATATTCTCACTGAGATGCATGACATTAAAGTAAAAATTATAGAGGGAAAAAAAAAGCAGAAAACAAAACAGCAGCCAAGATTCTGCATAAAAGAGCTGAAAACATCTGAAGAACTGAAAATATGATCAAGCTTAGCAAACTTCCCATGAGCTGTTGAACTAATCAAGCCAGGTTTCCTAGGGATTCTTTATATTCCTTATCTTTCCTAGTAATAAATCTAGTTCCTCAGATTATTATGAATCCCAGTGCCAACATCTGTTACATTCGCTTTGCTGTATTTCAAGTTCTATCCACACTGCAGTCACTTGGTATTTTTATTGTCCTTCCTCACCTCTTACATCCCTGCAGTGCAGTAACAACACCCTCATAATACTCTCCCACATTTATCCAGCTAACTTCCATGTCACTTGCACCCTTCAGTGATATCCTCCAGTAAGAACCACATTCCTGGCACCCCCACTTGAATGAATCCTTCTCAGTCCCACATCCTCCCTGCTTCACAGAGTCACAGGACAGTTGAGATCAGCAGGGCTTCTGGATGTCTCTGGTCCAATTTCCCCACCCATGCAGGATGCTTAGGGCCATGTCAAAACCCCATATGAGTTTTGAAATCCTTCATGGGTGGAGACCCCGCAGCCACTCTGGAAGACCCGTGCCAATGTTTGACCACTGCCATAGTGAAAAATTTTCCTGTTTATAAGTGGAATTAGCCATTCAATATCTGGCTTCACCCGTGACCCCAAACATTCCACAGTGCTGAACACAGTGTGGCTTCAGCTCAGGGTACACCTAACCCCAAATCTGTGTCTTGCACCTGCTGGCAGAGGCTGAGATCTCCCATGTCTTCTACCAAATGTGCTTTCCTGATGGCTAGGCAGAGACTGGAAAGCACCACGCCCTGGTCCAGGCCATGGCTGACCTTGTGCATGGATAGCTGGCAGCCTTTTGGCTGCTGGGCAGACCAACTACAACCATCTAGGGGTGAAATATCACTACCTCCTCTCAGTGTTTGGCTTAACTAGGTCCTTTCTTCTCCACAGTCATCAACTCAAATCCCTCAGGTATGTAACTGTCCCTTGATTTGGCTTAAAACTGGCAATGGGTTCAAAAGCTTTTGGCAGGAGTTAACAAAGAAAGCTCGAGCTTAAATGAGGAGGGCTTATCCATTCCCATTGACAATATTTACAATATTTTTAAATTGGAATCTAAAGCTTCTTTTCTTTCTAAAATCAGGTGGGAGGAATTAGTCCCATATTATAGTGTAATATAAGTGTCTGAATATAGGCTGCACTGAGAGTAAAGAGAAGAGGTTGGAGCTGGTCTGCTGACCCAAATGGACATTTCATGCATCTACGATAGATACTATCAGCATCTCACTTCAGAGAGAGAAAATACTTCAGAACCAACAGTAAGATAATCTATGAAAAAAAAAAGAAAAGTGCCACATCATTCAAAGATCTTTAACTTTGCACTGTATTCCATAAAGAATAGATGTGCTACATTCCCTGGGAGTTGTACTGTCAGGGAGCAACACAAACTTTGAGTGAGAAAAACAAAGGTGTGATGCCAAATCAGGAATACTTGATAAATCAGTGAATGGCACTGAACACCTCTAAAGCTCATAGGCCACTTATACTCCTTCCAAGGAATCTTTAGAACAAGATACATATAAAAATAGCTCATAACCAGAAAACAAACAAAAACAAACAAAAAAACCCCACCACCACCAAAAAAACCCAGATTGCCTGGGGGAAAGAGTAAAACTGTTCTAAAACAGCATCTGAATCTATGAATGAAATGAACTAATTTAATAATTCTGAAAAATATTGCAGAAACCAGCTTCCAGCTGAGACAAGCTTCGTAAAGCTCCTACTGGCTGAGTATTTTGGCTCACCTGGTGGAAATGCCGTGACAGTCTCAGCTGGAGGCTCAGCTGTGCTAATGTGCAGGACACACATTGGAAGTCCAGATACCAGTCCGGGGACTTTGCTAACTACTTCCATCAGCTCTTGTGGCTGGCTAGCAGCTGGTAAGCACAGGAGAAATTCCGGGTTTGTGTTGTGCTAAGAAGCATGATAGCAATGGAAGAAAATGAAATACATGAGAACAAAGGTAACTCTATTTCTTTTCAAGCAAGTAGAGAGGTTTGTGTTTGGTCTTGTATTTTGCATCAAATTCTGATGTGCAGTGACTCATTTTAAGGAAAATGTAAAGTAAAGCATACATTATACACACTACATGCACACACATATATACAGAGACTTCAGCTAAAAGACTCAAATGCAGGAAAAGCTATTGCTGTTTCCATGTTTTGGAATCCTAACAGTGAGAAAGCTACACACTGAAGGTATGCCCTTTGCTGTTTTAGCAGTTGGAAGCTATTTTCAAAGCTACGTTTCATTACCCTGCGAGCCAGATAGCCAGATATCTCTGAGAAGCATGTTTTGTACTGTTTGTTTCTTTTTTTTTTAGTTTACGATTTCTGCTAGACTGAACACACACTTTGCTGTATGGCCAGATGAAAACAGTTGCGCAGCCGAGCCTCCCTCTGCTCCAAGACTCGTTGTTTCAAATACAATCGTTTTATCAAAACATCTCCCAGACCAGAGCTGGAAACCTGAACAACTTAGAGTGCAAGGAGGGTCCCTCTGTGGTATTATGTACTTAACTGCCTTTTCACTTGGCTGGTAACATGGCGCTTTAGGGTTCTACGTCCAACCTCAGTGGCTGGAAGTAGAGTAATCTCCACTGTTCTGGACACAGCATGGCAGAAGGCCCTCCAGTTCTGCTGCAGTCTTCAGAAAGGCTTTCATTTTTGTGAGGGCTTCTGAATCTCCCTTGGAGAAACTCCTGGACACCTCATGGTCACATATATAAAATGAATCCAGTAATTCCAAATATTTTATGTACTTCTGTAGCCAGATGACACATACTAACTATAAAAAATGTAGAAAATAGGTTAATAAACTGGAAAAAGTATCAAAAATGAAAACTATTCCCACACTTCCAGCTTTACAGTTGTCACTATGCCTTGATATCTTAATCTTTTACTTACTTTTATCTACTTGCTACTTCACTATCACTTTATCACTGTCCCTTCCATCTCATCTCACCCAAAAATTCAAAGACACGTCAGGAGAATTTGGATTAAGATCTAATACAGCTGACTCCCTTCTCTCTTTGTGCTCATTAGAACCAGAATGATGAACAACAGTGCCCCAGGCTGTGGTGGCATTTGGATTGCAGCTGATTCCAAATCTGAATATCAAGTTGAAGATCTTTAGAACTATCTAGGGGCATCTATCACAGTTCCAGCTTTCAGATTTTAGCTGAACAGAGACCTCACGTATTCTTAGCACCAAGATACCTCGGTAGCTTCCTTAGAAAAAGGAAGGGCATTTTAAAGGGCTTTTAAATTTCTTCTTTGGGGTGGTGGGGACCTTTGATATGGATGAAGCTTTTAGTCTGCAGTACTTAAACTGGATAAATTTAATGCTTAAATCAGCCATCGGAAGCTCTATAGCTTACAGAAGAAAGTTAATCAAGACCAGTGTCTCAGCATGAAAACTCAGAAGGAATCTCTTTGAGAGAAATTAGTAACTTTTGCTGATAAATAGTTTTGATTTGTGTGCCAAAAGGATATCATCATGTAGAGAAGAGGCAAAAAATCCTCAAGCAAAACAATTAAATACTGATCAATTGTGACATAATGACAGAATAATCTTCCAAGGCTTTGGAGATGCTTAACCTTTCTCTTCATGCAGTAATGTGCAATTGCAGTGCTTAATTATTTGCAAAAATTCTTTGTATTTTCTATTGATGTAAAAAAATGTTATTCTAAACTGGTTTGCTTCCAGCATTTTTTATTTTCAAACCTCAAAAGTAAATCTTTTATGTATTCTCATTGTTATGCGATATTGACTTCAGGTAACATTTTAGTTACCTTTCCCATATCTTACACTTTTGGGCATGATTATCTAGCCTGGGTTAGAATGACATCATGGCCATATCCAGCGGCCAGTGTTTCTTTCTACTCAGTAAGTCACTGTGCAAAGGACGAATACCACTACTACTGCATTTTGCCTGAACATCAATGGGATCCCTCCTCTGTGTAGGCATCAGCGTGAGGTGATCTGATCACAGCTCCTTGTCCCAGGGATTCTCTGTTGCTCAGCAGGAACATGCTTTGCAACTGCAGATGCTGGTAGATGGATCTGGAGCTAAAAAGGGCCTTAGGAACCATCATGCTGATTTCTATGAACTACATCCCACCACCAAAGCGTCCACCAAGCTTTGTGCTGCACCCCACAGTTCACACAGTCTCTCTGAGAGCATGGTGCAGCTCTCTTCCTCCCATGGAAGCCAAGATTTCCTCCAGAGGAAGGCAGGCCCTTGGAGAGGCCGCACTCCTCTGTCCAGGCCTCCTCCCAGCTGCCTGGGCAGAGCTGCCCCAGCTGTATGGTCAAGGAGCCAGCATCCTAGCACAGACTTTGCAGCAGATGGATAGAACCTGATTCACCATTGGGAAGAGCTTGTTTCTTTCCGCTGATGGTTCAGTGACCTTTGGGTCCTATCCTAAAACCTGGCAGTCAGGTGGGATGAATTCAGACAACCTTTATCTGCACGCTGCCCTTTAGTGGGGCTGGTACAGGATACGACCAGGTTTAATTCAGCCTGTCGGGTTAACAAAGCCTGTTAAAAAACAAACAAACAGTCATTAAGAAACATAGTGAGATTTTACTTAAAATCAGGTGTTTTGCAGCTTTTTGACAGCTCAAGAACAGAGCTTGCACTTAGCAAAACTCTACAGTGAATGCTGCCTTCTTACTTAACACGCATTAAGCCATGAGTGTTTGTTTATTTGCACACATCAAGTTTTCCTTTGTTAATGCACGCAGTTTCCCATATTTTAGTACAAATGTTTTTATTTTCTGCTACAAGATGAAAGTCAGTCATACCGTTAATAAAAATATTCTCTGTATGATGCAGGCGTTTCCAAGAGTGCCCCGAAATGAATTTTAATGCACAGAACATTTGCATTTCTTCCTCCACTAAAGAGGAGCAGGAGTATAATCTCAGCCTTATTTTGATTTATGCTTTATGGGTATGTACATAAAAGAACATAAATACTATTACAGCATTTTTGTATCAGATTTTATGCATATTTTTCTGTGGGCTCTTCCTAGTGCTTACCGGTTTCATATGCCTACTGCTTTCCTCATGAAAAAAAATGAGCCTATTGATGTAGAATGTTACATCAAATACACCTGTGAACATGCACTCCTCTTTCCTGGATTTTAGGAAACAAAGAGACGTTCCCAAGCTTTTGCTGTGCTACAAAGACAGGGGATGAATAGCTTTGGTTAATATATTTGAAAGTGCTGATAGATACGAAAATGTGAGCTGTGTTCCTACCTCATTCATACATCAAAAAGGGGCTGAGGGGTGCTCAGGAACAGAAGGAAATGGAATTAGGGCTGCTTGGCAGGATAACCAGAGAAGTCCTGAGCTTTGGGGTAGGTAACAGCATTACAATTAATGTAACTAAACATATTGCTACCGTCTGCAACTGTGGAGAGGGTTCTGGGAAAAAAAAAGGAAGGGTTGTGGATGTTTTTTACATATGATGGTAGTTTATTCCCTTAGATTGCTGTTGGAGCAGAAACCATATTTCACATTAATATCACTTAATATGTTATTAATTGCCCTGGGTTCCAGAAATAAGCAGTGAATTAGGTCATGGTGAATAAATACGTATCAGTGTCCATCAAGTGACATTTCTCATCTCTTTTCCCTCTTTCTGCTTTTCATATGGTATCAAAAGCCCATTCCCCTGTTTACCAGGCAGTACGTGATGGAGCGAACCTTTTTGGGGAGCCTGTAAATACAGACTTCCCATTACAGCCTGAGTTAACCTCAATACAAACACAAGGCTGATGTAAATCCCCCTCGTTCTGGTGAGGTATGCACTGCATTTGGTCAAACAGCACGTTGTCACTGACCCTGATCTAGGCATCTCCCAGTGACGTGGCTGAGGGGTGGCACAGGGCGAAGGTGCTGCACGCAGGTCTGGTGCCTTCCCCCACCTCCCATCGCACAGCCATCAACCAGGGCTGATGTTAGCGAATGTTGGCTCACAGACAGCCTCTCAAGCTGCTCATCAGCAACCTGATAGCCACCTTATTTTTGTAAAAAATGATCCCATTTTCTTTTTTATCTCATGTCCTTCGCCTCAGACAGTTGTTGATATATTGCTATTTTGATGTTCGTTGACATATGGCTCCTGAAGTACTAAATAAGTGATTCAGGCTGCTGCAAATGTTAATTTATGCCCCGCAGACACAATGTTAGCTCCTGCTGACGCCCAGGCTGTGTGCAGGTGACACCGCCTTGTGTGAGAGGCAGTTTCACAGCCCTCAGCACTGCTGGGTAATGGAGGCTGAGCAATCTACCTAATCAAATCCTGATCAGAGCATTAGAATTAATGCAATAGTGGAGTGCTGTAATGATAATTAGGGACCTGTAGCATTGTCCAATTTTTTATATCGTATTTACAGCTATTCTTCTAATAATTAACTGTTACAGTTACTGGGACAAAATTAGTGGTCTGCACTTAGCCATGCCAGAGTGTTATATTGCTTTATTGACTGCTGATGTCTGTCCCTATGGCTGCTGTGCTGAGCTCAGGGGAAGTATGGTATGTGTCTGTGCTGAGCATCGGAGATAAAAATCAGCAAGAACTACCAAGGAAAGAAATGAACAGAGGCATATGGAAAGTTTTCTGGGAAAATGGAGATTTATGCTTGTAACCCGGTTTAAAAGCACAAAAATTGGGATACTTTCATTCAGCTGGTGAGGTGATATTGCCCTTTTGTCTCCTGGCTGGAATGAGAACTAGTTTTGCTGATATGGTTTCCCAATAGGGAAAAAATCCCTTTAAATACCTCGTTAGAGACCTGTTACCATTTTAGGGGAATGCCCTGAAGGCCTCTACTGTGTCCCTTCTATTTATGCATTTATACTGCTTTAGTTAAGACTACGACTGCACTTCTGTCATATCTACTGCATTTTCCAGAGGCCATGGGATCTTTTTTAACACTGTAATGTGGCCATAAAAATGTGCTTTGAGCTGCAACCTGTATTACAACATTTGAGCCAAGAAGCAGACTCATTTGACCAAATTAAGCGTCTATATCCCAAATAGTTATTCGGTTGTTTATTTTTTTTAATTCTACATATGCAAAATATGAACGTGTTCTTCTGACTGAGAACAGTTTTGCTGGACTAGCTCTGATCAAGAGTTCACAACAATGCAAGGAGTATGCATGCATTCACTGAAGAAATATGTCTGTCGTTCTTTACAGCCAGGAAAACAGGTAAAAACCCACCTTCTGATAACAACAAGCTTGTTGAGAAGTGAGAAAAGGCAGACGCATGAAGCTAAAATCCCTATTCCAGCTCTGAAATGAGATCTGTACACAGGGGGATCCCAGTGTGAAGCAATGCAATTCATTCAAAATGTTGGTGCTTTGCTTTGCATCCCCTGGCTTCCCAGCAGCTGGGACCATGTGGATGACATTGTGCACTGGACTGAAAGCTGAGCCACTATGCCCAGGTCCAAAGAATTTGTGGTGGTGATGTCTAAACAGCTGGGATGATGGTCTTTAGTAGGTTTTGTGAGCCATCAGAGAAGTGGTCTGTGCCCATGACACCTGACTTGGCTTTGCTTCATTCCTTCATGCAAACAGCCTCTAGCTGTACTTTGCAGGGTGCACCTAGACAAATTGCCTTGCCTGAAGTGTGTAGTAAATCTTGGTATTACTCAGGCAGGCCTTTTACTTTTGCTGTGGCAAGAGCTGTAGTGAAGAAAGCCAAAATCCTCTTCTGGCTCATCCACAAAGGTCCTATTTTGCAAGGAAATGTGGGCAAGCTGACAAGAGAGAAATAGTCAGGAAAGTGGAAGAGAATCACAGGAAGGTGTGAAGTCAACATACATAAGTAAGCTGCAGCACATTAAACCACCACATGGCTGCTTTCACTCAACCTTTAACTTGCCACAGCTTAATTCCAGGAGTGATTCAGCATACAAGTGCTGACTTTGCAAACTTAGTTTATGCACATATCCTTCTCTGGATGTCCCTGTGCAGACGAGCCCTGGTGAAGACAGCTAGTGACTCTTCCCTTATATGTTACTCTGGATCTCTGATGGTATTTCCACCACAAACAAATACATTTTTCTACCATACTGGGGTAAGGACTCAGACTTTTTACCCAGGCAAAATTTCCACTGAATTTTAAGGGAGGACAGAACCTGACTTCAGATTCTGGTCTCCAGAACAAGGGGCTTTCTGGGGGTTCCTAGAATCTCTTGGTCAGTGGCTATAGGAATGATTAGAAGTAGGAAATTAGATGGCAGATATAAATAACGGGGTGCTACCTGTTAAATAAAATCAATTTTGAAAGCTGGAATGTTGCACTTAGAGAGAAAGTACTCAAAAAAGAGAAAGATTTATTTCCACAAGGGTGGACTTGGCTGACCCCACCCAAACAGGCTGGAGAGGCAAAAGCTCAAAACAGGAGAAAAGTGTGAGTGGTCAAGTTAGCCATGCAGCAGAGCAGTAAATGAAGGGCTCACTGGTTTATGGTTCATGCTTACTCAACACCAATGGTATCAGGTTGTACTATGTAACGTGACACACTGCATGACCGTAGGGAGATTTTCTCTTGTGGGAGGGATGCTGGAGGCAACTACATTTACAAGTACAGCAATTTACACTATTGCGTGGTATCTCAGCAGCCTCTTCTACACAGAATCTGAGCATTTTAATACTTTCTTACTGTCCCTGGAAATTATCTAGGGTGAGCAAAAACTACAAGGGGATTGTGATGAAAGCTGAGGTAGCGCTAGTTGACAAACATGTCACAGATAAATTTGGATAGCTACCTGTTGTTTAAAGCCACTGGACACTAGGTTTGGCAGACTGATTTGACCGTGTTCTTTTGTCTTTTCCCATGGATAACTTTTATCTCCTCTTGCTTCGAAGGCTACCTTGCTCCTTTTGAAGGGCAGTAAGCTTGAAAAGCTAAGCTTCTTGAACTTAAATCCAGCAGGGCTATCCTCTGACTGAATCAGCTTTAACTTGAATTTTGTCTCTCTAATATTTCACACAGTTTCAATTACACTCCACAGCAGCTGAGGACTATGTGAATTCTAGTGCTAAATTTAATCAAGTGCTCCTCCAAGATGGAAGAGAATGTATCTTCAGAACTAATGGAAAGAGACAAATGAAATCAGTCCCTGGGATCTTGGTTCTGTCCACTCTGTACTGGAGGACATCCCAGAGAAAAGACCTTCAGTAGCAACTGAAGCCTGAAGTCTGATAATATGAGAGCTTAAAACTGCAAGCTATGAAACCCATGAAGAATGGTACACTTCACCTGGACTGTAGAATCAACAAGAATTTAATAAGTTAATCAGATCATCATCATTCCAGTGCACATAAATTTGAATTGTTTCCCCATTATGAAGTGCTTGTCTGTAAATTATTGCAGAGAAAGCCATTTTCAAATTAATGTTTGAGCTATTAGAAAATACAAAGGGCATTTTCATTAATTGGAGGCAGCTTTTCTTCCTCTCTCTTCATCATTATTTTTGTTACCCAGAATCAGGTTAGTGCTCAAATTTATTGACGTGTATGATTCAGTGGCATTAGCTGTTTAGAATTTGTCCTATACCTGGTGGAATAAACTCATTAAGTGTAAATGAACAGTTATGTAGTCATCATCTGAAATGAGTCAATGTAGTTCTCAGAAGTCATTACAGTGTCTTTGAACGCAGCTGGAAAGAAAGCCTCTGTGAAGGTTACAGCTTCTCCTTCAATTTAACCACTATTAGTTTCCATTCCTTCCTTGGAATGGGTTCTTGTTTATGGACAATGAGACTCATTCCTCAACAGAAGACTGGGACTCCCTTTTTTTACTCAAGAATGTATCAAGATTATGTACAAAATCTTCCATGTTGCTGCTGTTACGATGCATTTATTTTTGCAGTATGTAGAAGCTGGGATTCAGAAAGAATTGCCTGGGAAAACAACTACTTTAAAATCATCATTGTTGGGGATAAATAAGAGCTCCTGCAGCTGACAAATTTCCTGCCACAGAAGGTCAAAAGAAGAGAAGGGTCTGCAGTGTAGGATTTCTATTTCAGTAAAACTGCCCACAAGGACAGGAGTTTTCCACTATGGTTAGAATTCCTGCAAGTGAATGTGCTGTATGAAATTAAGGCTAACTTGAACACAGCCCTCTCTTTCTGGAGAAATAAATGCCTCCATAAGCTTTCTCTTAATATAGAGAAGCTGATCTACGTTTTACTAATACACATACCATCTTAGGCACTATTTTGATATCCAACATCAGAGGTACTTGCAAGGTGAAGCACAAATGTAATACACCACCAGAGAACAGATAAAGAACTACTCACTTTTGTTGACAACTGGAGCATCTCAGTGCACCAAAGGCAAACCTATATGAACTAATACAACTTGTTCCAAAGTCAAAACGCATCACGCTGCATTCAACAGAAGCCTTCTAAAAGCCCTACTGCTCGAGAGCTTCACTGTGAATGCTGTATGCTAGAAAATGGTGAGAAAAAATTCCTGCTAAAACTGACAATATCTAATCATCTTGCCCACAGCTATGAACAGCTCAGTTACTTGAGTTTTTCATCTAAATAGGTTTAATATATTTTGCAAGTGTGCTGTCTCTGTTTTTTCTCCCTGCTTGCACAAAGGCTGAGTTCATTTGTCATGAAGCCAGGGACATCCATGAAGGGAATATCAGATGTTTGTGGCATTTGTAATACTGCCTTCAGGCAAATGCATTCCAAACTAGGTTGGACTCCCTCCACCTGTTTTTACAATGCTTGTTGAGCACAGGTATGGTTGCAACTGTGTTTACACGAGATCTGAGCCAATGCCCACTGAACTCAGCAGGAGTTTTTCTTTCAAGTTCCAGAGATTTCAGATCTTGCCTACAGTCACAGTTATTTCACTTTAGACAACTTAATAGGAATTAGTTCTAATTCCTTTCTCTTTTATACTGGCACAGGAATATAATTAAGGACTCAGGGAGACATTTGAAATGCAACCAGTGAGACATTTGAGAAAGCGCCAGTAAAGTTTGCTTCAATTACGATTGGAGAATTGTGTTATACAGCACATTAAATGGCACATTAGCAGATGTAAATGCTTTCATCAAATTAAAAATGGCTACTTCGCTTGTTAGATTACTTTTTGTTACAGTAATTCTGTAGTTTTCTGGTTTTCAACAGAACACAGAGAAGAACTTATCCCACTTCTCTACATATGGGTTTCTAGGTGTGGACAAAAGAAGATTTTTTCCTGGGAAATAGTGGACCACTGCATGCCATACAACACGTGAAGGCAGCAGATATAGGAAAGGTTCTTTTAAATGGTGCAGGGCATTCCCAGAAAAAATATTTTGACATCTACAATTCTAATTCATTTTAGAGCTATTTTACTGACTGCTTCAAATATTACTTCCACAGATAGCATCCATATTTTAAAAATTCACTATCTCCTGGAAGGAAGAAAATGAAAAGCAGCACAGTTGAAAAGGTATTTACAGTAGAAAGGCAGCAAAGCAAAATGGGTAACCTCAATGTGGTTGAAATATGCTGAGTTATTCCCCAGAAGGGTTTCCTGGAGAGAAAGTCAGCCCTCCAGCACAGGAGGACAAAGCAGGAGTCAGGAAATCAAAATCAGCATGGCAAGCAGAGCTGAAGCAGGAGGGGCTTGTTGCTGTGCCTCCACCTGCAACAGATTACTGCTCTGTGAAGGTGAAGAATCTTGTTTGCAGCAAAGCTGTACTTCAGGCAAAATGACCTCCCAAAGCTTTTTGGTCCTGAAAGCCTCCACCACTCTAACTGGGAGAGCATGGGAAAACAAAAAACAAGAAGACGCTGAGGTACACATGTCTCTTCTCTGCACCATAATGGCATTTGGAACGCCCTTTTAAAATATCTACTCTAGCCTTCCTATGACACGCAAATCAGAGTATTTTGACCTAACATTCCATGGAGTAGAAGCTCAAAACCTGCCAAAACCTCGGCTGATAACATTGCACCATGAGCCACCGGAGTTGATTACCTAGTTTGTTTTGGCTTCTGCAGGATTTTCTGAACTGGTCCTGGGAAATCTTCACTGTTCTTAGAGGTGAAATTAATTATTGCAATTGCTCAGAGATGCCACATAGATGACACAGTATCTTTGGCGTGCTCATGGGCCTCAGGAAGGTTTTAGCACTGGTGTCAATAGCGCATTTCCTACAGCACTGAAGATCCTTGCTCCCAGGCCAGGCTCAGTCAGGGAAATGTCTCAAGTGTTTCAGCAGTGGAATGTGCAGAACACAAAAGCTGAGGCTCAGCTGTCTGAAACTGCAGGGATGGATTGCACACACAAGCCCCCATCTCCCTTGAACAGGTAAGTTAGATGGTTACATAGTTTGTGGCAGCCAGGACATCAGGTGAAACTCAGCACCTCTTGGTGCTTCCTCCTCACAATCCCTCTTGGTGCTTCCACTTACTTTTGCCTTCACAGTTCTCCAGAGTTCCTCTCCTAGCCATGGTATGCTGTAATATTTTCTAAGTTATTCACTCAGCCAGCTTTGACTGAACTCACTGCACAGTAATATTCCCCCATTTTTGAGCAACTTTTATGTTCATTTGCCTTGTAGCTAAGTCACTCAGAAATGGGAAGTGAAGAGTAAACTCAGCTTTTCAGAAGGATCATAAGACGGTTCTCATTTCCTGACTTGAAGACTTCTGATCTTAAACAGAGGAAAAAACCCAGCAAAACCATACATTTGCTCATACATCTCATTCATCTCAGTGTGCAAAATTAGATCATTACAAGCTGCAGCAGCCTAATCTGGCAGTCTTTGAAACACAAAGGCCTCTGACTCAAATATAGTTAACAGATTTATTTTTTTCCACTGCTCCAATAATGTTTAAAGTCATGCACGTTTCAACAGAGTGCTCAGTGATGATTATGGGCAATGAAGCTTTGGATCCAGTTATACCTGTGCTTCCATCTGTTGTTGCAGAAACCAATTCTATCATAGTTACTTTCTTGTTAATGACCTACTTCTTGAACTCATTAAAGATACCTGTTCATCTCACGCTCTTCTTCATTGGCAGTGTCAGTGAAATAGCTGCCTTTGTGTTCAAACCTCCCAAGCACAAAAATTGCCAGTTGAATTATGTCTGTCCTGGGTGTTGAGCTGGAGAGGAAAAAACACGTTCATTTTCTGCAGCTTGTAATGAACTGATTCTCTGGTTGTTGAGGCACATCATCTGACAGCATCTCTTGGTTTGGAAGGATATTTTTATATTCACTGGCATGTCATTAATGTCACACTTATCTTCGAATTTCTGGGGAAGGATTTCATGTTCAGCCAGTTCTTGCTTCACTTGCATCTTCTCAGTAAATTGCAATTTGTTCCAGCAATACAACACCTACCAGAATACTATTCACTGGTATCTTCTACCTTTTTCAAAGGTTTTACAAGCTACAGTCAAGGACCATTTGGATGAAATTTCCTTCCCTCCCACCATTTGAAGTCTATTTCTAGGCTACTTTGGACATTTTTGTGTGATCTTCAGGGCTACTTCACATTACCTCGTTGCTCAGTTTCTCTCTGTGTGACATTTGAAACTCAAGAACTTGTCTTTAACCATCATCAGCAAAACTCACAGCCCCATCCTCTCTGGAAGTGCAATTCTTTCTCTTCCCCCTTTGCCTCAGTGCTTTTGCTAAATTACTAATTTTTCTGTCTGCTTAACCTCTTTCACTCAGCCTCATGGTTCATTTCCCTGCAACCTTTCTCCTCTCCACAGCAGCTGAGCTTTCTACCTTCTGCTCTCAGCACTGCATGGCCAGAAGACAGGGCCCCTTTATGCATCCCTGCTCCTCGCCTGCTGCGTTTCCAAAAGGGGCAGAGCAGAACCCAGAGCCAGGTGCAGAAACCACAGCAGACAGGAATTTGCTCTGTTGAAGGTGATTGGATGGCACTCCTAGTTCGCCCAAGGGGTCAGTATATGTATTAAGTAACACATCCCTTTTTGATGAAGGAACATGGCACAGTGCAGTGCAGAGCTCTCAGTCCATCTTCAGTTCTGCCCAGCGCTGATCACTGCGGCTCCTGGGTCACTGCTCCCCACCATGTTATATCACATGATCAAAACTGGAGAAAGCAGGCAGATGTGGAGAAGGAGATCATCAGTGCTAACCAACCCGTTCAAACTGGAATGCAGTCTGTTATTGTTACTTCCTCCAGCATGCCTGTCTTTATTTCCTATTTCTACTAAAGCAGAAGGGTAAGGCAATGACTAAAGAGAAGTGGTGACCAGTTTTATGTGGTGGAGAAGCTACCACTATATCCCAGTTTATTTTTTTGGACACGTTGATTTGCAATGCATAAGTAGATGGGAACTGTCAATACTTCAGCACCTGATGGGGAAACTGGAGTACTGTAATTGGGAAGTGAAGGCATTTCTCCTCTCCAGGCAACAACGACAGCAGCATTTTGTGATCTCAATTCCCTTTACTTCCTTCAAAGCAAAGAAGATGGTTGAAAGAAATACATGTGTGTGATAGACTATAGGAATGTGACCAAGGAAGTGGTGGTAGTGATGAATTTTATTCTGGATATTTGGTAAAACATTTTGAAATAATAAAATGAAATAACCTAATAATGGCATTTATTTAAAGCTTTCGTAGCACAAAAAGTAATAGCCATTACTTCGGTGCTTTTATTTTTGCATTTGAAAGAGATTTTCAATAACAAAGCTGGAATCAGTCCAAGCCAGATCATACATACAGTTTAAAAGCTACGTAATAGAAGGCAGAGATGAGACCTTTCATCACAGACATGCAATAGAAAGTCCTAAGGAAAAATGAAAAAATAATTTGATGTCTCTTCCGCCACCTTAATCTCCTTGTGGAGATTTGTGGTTGTTTGACCTAATCTAATGAGGTTTAGCTCACTTTGTTGTTCCTAGAGCGTATTACTGAAAATGCTAAAAGTGAATAGTACATTCACTGTATTGATACAACCTGCGTCACAGCGACAAGAATACCCACCTCTCTCATCCTGTGGGTCATTTCTCCATTTCTTATCCTTCCAGGTAGGCCTATTATTTTCTGTCACGTGATTGTATACTTAGACTTCACAAATGCTACCACAAAAGTGATAAAAAAGTGCTCTGATGTTTCCATGTTAACCTGATAAACACTGAAGATGCGATGATTTTTTCCTTACGTACAACAGTGCTATTATTTCAAAGATTTAATAGTAACCACAAAGGAAAAATTTCTTTTAACTCAGCAAGGCCTGTCCATTTAAGAAAGAAAAAAAATACTAAAAAAGCACTGTGCACTTTCAAATTATTTCCTATTCTAGAGAAGAGTAGGGCATGATTATTCTACATTTCTTAGGGCCAGAACAATCCAGGAAGAGCCAAATAGCCAACATTCTTACTCCCTGGCTTGGAGCTGCAGCTGCAAAGCCCTTCTGCAGAGGGTAAGTAGCACTGCTGTGATTTTTGTTTGTTTGCTTTTCCAGAGGCCATCTTTTTCAAACAGTTTTGAGTAATCTGCAAAGCCTATGTGCCCCTGCAGTGGGTGAGGATAGGGCTTTACTTGGAAAGAACTTCTGAGATGGTCTTGCCTTCCCAAAGTCCATCACTTGTCTTAAAAGGACACCACTTGCCAGTAAATTCACCCTTTCTAAAGAAGGATGATTTTTCCCCTGGATTAGTAGCTGGATAAGTAAAAGTGGTCTATAATTTGTTTCAGAAATGAAGACATACGGCTGGGAGGTAAATCTGACCCTCTGATGCTGCTTTGGCATATCAGGTTGATGAGAGGAGCCAGCTGGTCCATATGAAGTGGTGCAGAGTACCTCAGCCTAGCTCCAAACTGCCTAGTACAGCAAAGGAAGGATAAAAAAACATAACCCAGGTTAGAATGGAATTAGAATGATCAGACAGTTTGTGCATACTATTCCCAAGAAGCTTAATTGCTTCTTTCAACTGGGTGAAAATCTTCAGATTTTGGAGCAGGTAAGCATGGTCAATTGACTCAAAGAGCAATTAGAACCACTAGAGAGAGAGGAAAATACCCTGCTTCCATTTTTACTATTTTTCCTTTGAGAAATGTAATCTGTGCAATGACTATATAACTCAGAATTAAACCATAGAGAGCTAAAGAATACATGGCAAAAAAGCAAAGGTCAACTCTGGATTTAGCTTTTTGATTACAGAAATGACACAGTGCATAGTGGAACTTCTTCTGCACCAAATGTTTGATGTTACCAAAAGCAGAAATAGTTTTTGGAAGCATTTTTTGCACTGAAGATGGAGGTATCTAGAAAACTTGCCTTAAATATCTTCCTCGTACTGGTCTACAGCAAGACTTTATTCAAGCTATCGGCCATCTTCATAATGCTAATGACTATTAAAAAGACCACACAGCTGCATTTGTTATATTTGGTCAGGCTATAAATATGTACATCCAAGAAGGATGACAGGCAATTTAGTAAATTAATGATGATTGGGTTTAATTTTGCAGTGTTTACATTTTCTTCAGTTCATCATAATGCTGTACAGCATAATTCCCTGTGGAAGGTACCAATCTCTTAGTACTCCATTTCTTAACACATTTGTAGTCAAGACATTTAGTGAAAATAATAATAATAAAAAACACCGCAATATTCTTCACCACCCCAGTGAACACAAAATTAATAATCTCAGAAAGTCTGTATTCAACCTGACACAGCGAGTGATGCAAATATGGTACAAAGTCTATCTTTACATTTATTTGCAAATGTGTATAGATATGCTTCATATAAATTAATCCTC
>JANHGO010003889.1:0-26108 GCA_024606505.1 Aquila spilogaster | reverse complement strand
GACCCATAAGGATCATCAAGTCCAACTCCTGACTCCACAGAGGACCACCCAAAATTCAAATGCTATGTCTGAGTGTTGCCCTCGTGCTCCTTGCCCTCTAGATCCTTCCCCATCTTTATAGACCTCCTTATATTGCAGTGCCCAAACCTGCACCCGGTGCTGGAAGTGAGGCTGCACAGTGCAGAGCAGAGCAGTATAACCCCTTCCCTCACTGGGCTGTCAGTGTGGGCCTGATGCACCACTCCTGGGTATGGTCGGCCCCTTGGGGTGCCAGGGCACACAGTGCCTGGGCATAGTGGTAGTGTTCTACTTGCAGGGAACTTTTACCTGCTATGTTTTGGGGGTGATGTTTTGAAGGCTCACCCAGACTGGTATCATTACACCTACTGCTCTGCAGAGTTCTGTGCTGCTTCTTTATTCAATGGAATCCTGTTTTTTCAAGTGCATGTTTCCAGTTTATCAAGAACATTTTGAATTCCAGTCATAGCTTCCATGAAGGCCTTTATCACGATGAGCATCCCATTAATACCTACAGAAGTTTTCATTCTGCAAGCTAATTCAGACTGATAGAGGCTGCAGTGATTTAAGCTGCCTATTATTGTAGTTCCTTAATCCCCAAGAATGAGATCTTTCTCTCTTCTCTCTGAACAGTAACTACCACAAATAAACGAACAGAAACTTTGTCTATATGCCTTTGTCTATGGTCTTTCAAACTTAGCTCTCCTTACTCAGTTTTTGCACCTTTTAGGTCATTTTGGTCGACTGGTTTAATTGTAAATTTCTGTAGAGCTTAAAGCACTCATTTTAACTTGGCAAGAGGACTGACTGTATGTGCTTACCCCTATGTGGGGAGGAAGCAATCCGCTAACACAGGCTTGGCTGACACTGAGGTTTTTGTTATGCAGGAACTGCAAAAAGATTTGTGTCAGAGCCTTGTTCTGTCGTTAGCCTTATCATTACAATACAGGAATGCAGAATTTCTTTTAAAAAAAAATGCTCTCCCAATTTTATATCAGAGCAAATGGGAGCAAGTCTTGTCCCTTATTTTTTTTAACATATGGAAGATCTTTTCTGAAATGGAAAAGACAAGCTAATCCCTTAGGAGAACCAATTGATTTCAAGGACAAACGTGATATGAAATCTTACTTTTTCCCCCCTGCTTTATTTATCTTCCAAAAAGATGCCTTCTTCCAATCCCCGTACAAAGCAAAGTGTCCCCATAAGCATAGTTTCACCATGTCTCTGCCAAATGTTGTAAAGGGAATTTGCTTCCAAGAAATTCTTAGATCTAAAAAAAGTTTGGTTGTTGTTTGTTTGCTTGTTTGTTGTTTTTTTTTGTCTAAAATGTAAGCATCCAGCCCACACTGATAGTCTTGTATAGGTGATTCTATAATCAGCAGAGACACCCATCCCAGGGTGGGTGAGATGAATGGTGACTCATGTCTGAGATATTACCATTATCTAGACTACAAAGACCATTTAGAGTAGCTGTCTCTCTTTAGAGCTTTAAAGTTAGATGAGGTGACCCAAATGGCAGATTAAACTAACAGAAGTTATCGTGCTGGGAAAAATGAAACCATCTAAACACAGCATTCATTGTGTGCTTAAACTAATCCCTGGACTCAGGCATGGAGCACAGCCTGGAATTGCTCATACAGCAAGCCTCTCCTCCATGGCCACATAGGTCATGGAGTACCATCGCTACCTAACTGGAGCAGAGCTGGCTGACGACTGACTCCTAAGTAGAAAAGGAACTATGGATGCTGACTATCAATTCTGCTGAGCCATGCGTTCTTTTTTTCTCCCCTTGGCTGTAATAACAACGTGTGTATTATCACTGCTGGATACTTCAGCACTTTTTAATTCTTCATTTTTGCGTTTCTCTGTCCTATGTCTTTCAACGTGTTGCTGTGGAAAATGCTGTCTGTTCTGCTTGTCTCTGCAGAAGGGCAGCAGAATCATTTTTCTCCTGGCCATACATGCACTATGCAAGCTAGGTTTCCTAAGGAGTTTACAGAATTGCTGAATATTTTCTCCAAGCTGACCTCATGCTCTGAAGACTCAGTGCTTCTCAGGCATCAGAGCTGATTGGCTGATGTGGAGAAACTGAATTGTGCAGTCCCACATGGCTAGGAGAAACCTACAGAATAGCCCTTGAAAAATAACTAACCTGCATTTAGAGAAGACCAAACAAGTTTTGGTAGGCCATAAGGGAGGGAGCAAATTTTGTGTGCACTCACATGAAGCAAACAAATGCATATATGTATGCCCTTATTCTTACAGTCAGAGGATCACGATGCTTCCAGAGTACTTTTCTTATTTTTCTTTTCTTTGTACACACTACCACTAGGGGACGTTTTGTCATCACGTACCGCGTGCTGCACAATTTTACTTTTCCTTACAATGGGTCATACTTTCCTTTCAATCTTGGTACACATCTAGATCATGGAGTGGATGTCTGAATTTCATAGGGCTTGTGGATGACCCATACTCAGTGGGGCTGGGAAGGAAAGAAGTATTTATTTCCCTCACTTCTCCAAAGGAGCGTGTCTATCAAAATTCCTTACAAAGCGTGGCAGTTGGTTATTTCACAGTTTGTTGGAGCAACAAGAGAAAGCTGATGGCTGCCTCTCATTTTAGTGTCTAGTGCTGAACACAGGCACTGCTAGCGGTTTTGTGAATACAGAAGTAATATATGGGCACTGTAGATCAAGCTGGAAGGGACATCGCTGGTGATGATGCAAGTGAGGTATTGTCTGAAAGAACAAGAGTATCTTTTAGTCTAAATAATTAAAAATCAATCACAGAAACTCACATTCCACTCCTTTTTTGCATTCTCATCTCATTTGTCCTGTTAACTGACTGGCTTAACCTGAGTCACTATCCACTCATCTACCTATATGATTTTTTTTGTCTTTCCAATGCAGACAGAGCAGCTGGTGACTCTTTGGATCCTCTTTATTGTCACTATTGCTGGAAATGCCATCGTGCTCTTCTCTACATGGAGAAGGAAGCGGAAATCTCGAATGACCTTCTTTGTTACACAGTTGGCAATCACAGGTAGTGTTTGGGAGGGAAAGGGGCATTTAAGCTTTACAGGAATCAGTAGGAAAATGACAAGAAGTTTTCGCATAAATAAGAAAATGCAAGTTGAATGGTGAAGAATTCAGTTGCCACCCAACATGCAGCTGCAGCTTGTCATAAGACAGATGGATGGGTGCTTATCTCGGGGCTGTCTGCCTTTGATCTCAAAAGATGTTGCTAGATGTAGTAGTGTCTGTGTCAGTTGCAGCAGCTGCAACTCATCGTTTTCACTGAATCTTATCTCCCAGTCTGAATTAGCATCCACATTTCCCAGAAGTTATGTCCCCAGCTGTTGTCATAGAACTGTTTAGATTAAAATAGTTCAAGATGAATCTCTAGTATTTTTCTGCTAAAATCCTTTCTAAAGAACTTCATTACAGTGTTGCTCCATCAATTACGCGCTTGCATTGAAGAGTGAAAATAACTTCCTGTGGTCTGGCTTAACCAAGCAGGGGTGATATAAAGATGTAAATGTAGAGAGGAATATATTTGGTAAATTTTTTGTGTGAGAATAAGAAGTATGTGGGAGAATGTACAGAAACCTGGCTTGTAAAATATCACAACAACACGGAATGGAAACAAGAGCATAGTTTGTTTCTCTGTGGCCCTGAATTGCCTGAATTTATGGAGTTTTAACAGTTTCCCATGGGAAAAAGTGTACAGTTTCTATAACAATGTCCTGCTACTAATCCCTGTTTACAAGACAGCTGTGTTGTATTGCTTGCTTATATAGGATGAATTTATGCTTTTTCTGTTGCTTTTTCTTTTTTTGTAAGGAACAGTAGGAATTACACAAATTTTCTACTGAACAGGTGTTTAATACCTGTTTTCCCAGCAATTTTGAGTCCTCCTTTGATGTCTGTTGTATCTGTTTTAAACTGGAAAATCAAAAGACTATAGTCCCCAATTTTTAACATGCATACTTTGCAAATAAATTAACTCCTGCTCACGGTCTCAATCTGATCTGTGCACGGCCTTGTCCTATTTGAAGATCAACCCTTACCTGAAGCAATTGCACCAAGGTGTGCAAAGTTATATGGAGGGGCTGGCCCATGACTACATGTGATGTAAGAATTATTGCAAGACAAGGAGGTGAAGATTTGCAGTGGGTCTTCTTCTGAAGAGCTGACGGCTGGGTTTTGCGTTTGCCTGTGAGTCATCATAATAAAAGGCTTCATTTCTTATCTTGGTCATGACTTTAATGTCACTTTCTTTGTGCGCCAGAGGTATTTTCCATCAGATATGCTGATATGGTCTCACAGCACACTTTGAAAACTGCAGTCTGAGATCACATGTATCCATAGGAGTTTCAAGCCAGTCTCTGCTCAAAGAGCTCCCAACCCCCTATTAATATGCCTATTAATATTAATAGGAGATGGTAAAAGGTAGGCAGCAAAGCAGTAACATGGGACAAGAGCAGGAAAGTATGTGAAGTCTCGGCTGGTCATAGTCCATTTCTACCTGATGGCATCAGGGAGCAGAGTACTGGGGACAACTGTCATGAGAAGGGCTTTGGAAGGAAGGTGGGTGGAAAATGGTGCCATCACACAGATGTATTTTCTGCAGCAGATGAAGAATCAGCTTAAGGACACAGGCGTCCAGGTCAAATGAATATAAGAAATAGTAGGATAGTGTTGGTCAGGACTAATTGAGAGACAGCTGGTCCATGTGAGGTATACCAGGAGGAAGCTAGTGTTGGTACTGTGCTGGGTAGGAGGTGTGTCATTTTTGGACCCGTAGGAGAGGCTTATTTACTGGATCAAAATAGAGTTGGAGAGCTATTTGCTGGGGATTTGAACACAGTCTACATGATGGGAGAAGGGACTGCAAATGCAGTTTTGAAGAAGCTGCAACAATCAGTGACAAAAACAAGGAGACATATCCCATTAGATATGGGCAGCACTTAGTGTTCTACAGCTGACATTGCCGTATTGACTAAGATCCATGTGTTAAACTTGCTAGCTCTTCTGATCTCCTCTTTCCTAAAATCATCCTCAGCTTTAAAAATCAGATCTTGAAAGCACCTCTGTTCAACAGTCTGCTCCACTTCATATTACAGAAATTCACATAGAAAACTCACCCAACACCCACATCTGCAATGTTACAAGAGTTAATACCACTTTGAACATCAAGACTCCTTTCAAGACAAGTTGATTTCTTTCTTGTGATGCAGGAGTCAGACCTCTAATTTATCTCCCCTCACCAAGAGTTCTTGTCAGTATTTTGGCACAAAGAAATGACTTAATTCCTGAAATGGAGCCATTTCACTTCCTTATCTTCAAAAATATTAATAAGAACAAAGCAAGCTGGCAACAGTCATCAGCCTTTCACAACAAGTTATGAGGTAGACACAGAACATTATGAAAACACTGGCTTGTCACATTGCTTTGACATGCCAGGCATATTTAAATCCTACTAACTAAAGCCTAATCTCCTGACAATCAGTTTCTGCTTACTCAGTCTTACTACTTCCATCTATTTCTGAATTCTTAAAATATTAATTATTTCTGCCAAGGAGCAAGAGGGAAGAATAATGAATCCAGTCTTATCAATGCAGGCATTTCTAAGCCATTTAAAAACTTCTTTTCTATAGACATGTGGTTTATCAGTTGAGTAGCATCCTCAATTCTCACATCTTCCCACTAACACAGTACTAATATAAAATGAAAATACAGTTTTTGTGTTACAATAGACAAGGTATTCAAAGCAAATTGTGCATAATACATGAATGGGAAATGAACACTGTTGTTCTCCTTGACTCATTGCCAAGCCAGATGGAGAAGAGAAGTAACAAACTGGTTGAGGTTTCTTGACTAAAATTCAGTGGTCTCACTCACTTGGCAAATTCACAGATAAGACTCATACATATCTCTCACTGCACCATAATTCGACATGGTACTGGAGGATGCAGGAATCTGTAGGTTCATAAAGATCTTGCTGAGGCCTGGATTCAGAGAGTATTTCTTATTAAGTACATGCCTGTAGAATGGCTGTATCAGTACTGCATTTATGTCTGTTTTACTCTCAGCTCATGCATAAATTGCTTTGAAATTAACTAGGAATTAAGCACTAGGAAATCAGCTAAGAGTTAACAGCTGAATTGAACAATAGTACTAATCACTCATCAGCTAATTTAACAAAGAGTAATACTGTTATGTTCATCTAGTGCTCACTTTGCTTTTGGGCATATGCTTTTTTTTTTTCCCCCCCAATGTTTTTCTTAGAAACAAGCTCTTCTGTGAAGATTGAAACTAAAGGCAGCTTTCCTACAGATTTCTATCTCTAAGGCAATTTAGTTTCTCAGAAAGTGTAAGCTTTGAAGATTACCCTGTGGGGAGGGTATTTCTAAACACTTTTTCCCAAATAGATTTCTTCTTTAACACAACTTATACTCATGGCACAGTTGTCTCTACTGGCAGGAAACCTCTCATATCTCCTTCTATCTGATGCTGTTTCACATACCTTGCAGAGCCTTAGAGTCTTTAAGATTTTTGCCTCTGACTGAATTCCCCAAGTGGTTCAAGAACAAAGAGTGGGGTCTGACAGACTGGTAAGTTCACAGACACTGTGATCATGCTGGAAATTTTCAAGTGAAATATGGTTGTGCTCAGAAAATATTTCTATCTATTCAGACACTTTACCCAGCTCTACCAAAGAAAATCCTCCTTAACCCTATTCTCAACATGTAAAAGCAGCTGACATGAGCATACATTTTTTTTCTATTAATATCTCAGGTATTTGAGTGTCTCATTCCACTCAGTGGGTTTCGAGGAAGGTTAACCTTTTTCTATCTCCTGAGTTGCACCTCCTCTAGTTAACAGGGGTTGCTACTGTGATGGAGTCATCCAAGACTCAGAGGAATAATACATAACATTTTATTGAGAGCTTTCTTAGCAACAACTAATACTCTACTTGAAGATAAAATTGGCTAATTTGATAATTATGATTAAAAAGCATTACAGGTAAGATAATATCGGGCAATGGCTACCACAAAGAGTAAAAGAATAAGAGAAGATAATGAGAAAATGTAGAAAATGGGGAAAGAGAGACAGACATAGAGATATACAGACACGGCAAAGCAAAGAGGTTCACCACTCCTCGATCCAGCAATGTCTTGGTGTCAGGTACTGATCTTCAGTAGTAGTGGGTCATCCAAGGTTGTGGTGGTCAGTTTAATGACAACAATACTTCCTATAATATACAACAGTACTTACTCTTAAACTCCAGAGTGGCCGAGCCTGCTCTTTTGGAGTGACAGCTTCTGGCTTTGTTCCCATCTTCCAGGCCTTGCCAATTTAAATCAGCAGGTAAGAGGACACAGGGATACGCCAGCTTGTATCTTGCCTTCACAGGATACAGTGGTGTCATCTCCCAGTCTCCTTTATTAAGCTGGAAACATTTGTTCCTAGGCAAGTCTTCAGCCAGGAAGACTTCAGCTTGGGCCTTTCCATTCGAAGGCAAACAACTACAAAGAAATGCTTTCAACTGCAAAACTGCCCACAAAGTGTTGTTGATGGCCTCATGTCAATCTGAGATATTCCTTACCAGTCTCAGATATTGAATATCATTGGATAAGAAGCATCATATATTACCTAAACAGCCCATTCAGCAAAAATTGTTGTTATCTGACCAATTCAAAAACTGATCAAGCAATACAAGAACAGCTCTGGTGAACAGTATCCTTCACTCAACTTCAATTAATACTGTCTGGAGAATATACTTAAGTTCCTTTTTATGATTTAATGACTATAGGCATACATGCATATGTATACTATTTTGTGTTTTATTTTTATTGGTTTGGGTTTTTTTTGCTTGTTTGTTTGTTTTGCTTGTTTCCCCCCCCCAAATAAATATCTAGAAAGTGGGATTTGAAAATGTTAAGATGATTTTTTTTCCCAGAAATCTCTGAGATTTCTCTTTCTGTCCCAACATTAAGCAGCAGTCAGAATCTGAAGAACGGTGTTGGATTCTGTTCCTTATTGGGGGTAGACATAAAAGTGGGAACTTCACCACGTGCCTCATTTTAAGCCCTAGGCCAACAGACTTGATGGGAATACATGCTGATTTAGGTATTGCTGTGATTGAAGTGAAGAAAAAAAAATAAAAAGAATGGCAGCTAACTTCTATGGTAGCATCCATACAAACAGAAAGGCAAAAGAGAAAGATGTGAAAAAACATTCAGCTACAGTCTAACTTGTGATGTCAATACCAAAATCTAAGAGATGACTAGAGACTTGCGCTGGAAAGACAAGGAGGTATTTTTTAAAGTGTTTCTTTGCATCACTTTCAGCATTCTCATTTGCTCCCAGGAAACCAGACCACAGAAAGTGGCCTTGGTCCTCAAGCAATTGTGCTCATTTTGTTTAGTGTTTAGTAAAAAAGCAGTACACCAAGAACAAGCCATGGGAGGGTTATATGAACAAATAGGTGGAGATGGACCTTGCTGAAGCAAGACTCACTTGATTTCTGTGCTGCTTAGCCACGGGCTTCTGGGATGACTTTGGTCAAGATGACTGAAGACAGAGTCTAAGAACTTGCCTAACTACACTAACTACACTAAACTGGTGCATCTAACTGCTACTACAATGGCTAAACACAAACAAACACATTAGAAGTTGTCATTTCATTCTGCTTCTTTTTTTTCTAAGTACTCCATCTGCCTAATCTCCAAATGTGATCTCCTCACGAGGCTTTGTATAATAAAACTACACCCAAACCACTATGTAACTGGTTGCTTTACTGGGCTGCATATGTCCTTCACTGTTTTTTTCCTTGTCACTTTGACTTGAAGGAATGAAGATGACTTGTTACTCCATGATCTATACAAAAGCTTAATATAATAAAACCGTTACCAAAATTAACATGTAGAACAGTATTAACAAATAATTCTCGTCTAGCTTTTCATCCGGAAAATTGGACTTGTAATATTTCCTCACTTCGGAGAAATCATAAGTACAAATTCATCAGTTTTACAAGTACCTTACATATCAAAGTGATAATGAGCATTGGAAGTTAATTGTATAGAGACAATTAGCTTCTAATTCAGTGAGTCACCTTATTGAAGGTGGACTGTTGGCAGCCAAAGAGCCAATCCAGTTCCTAGCTCTACTGGAAAACTTACTTTGCCAGCCAGGTCTTGGCTGGAGCTTGCCACTGAGTTACTGCCCAAGACACAGAAACATAATGTAGAATGCTGAACTGAAGTAGAGTTTATTCCAGCAATCCCCAGAAATCCTTGGCTTTCTCCTCTTTTCACTCTCTTATTTGCTGCTTATTTCTTGAAAGGAAAAAAAAAAAAGAAACCTGAGGAAAAGGGAGAAGCATTTTTTTTGGTGTTGTTTTCTTTTACGTTAAGAATCCTACCTACAGTAAAGAGGACTTGGGAGAAATTACAGTTACACTGCACAGTTTACTGATAGAATTGAAAGGAAGATGTCTGCATTTTTTATGTTCATCCTTCCCTAAAACTTCTTGAAAACATAATTAACATATGGTAATGAAACACTTTCTGGTAATGGAGTGTCTGTGCTCTACACTTCATGTTCTTGTGACTACTGAAAAACGTATGTCAAAATTAGGAAGGAAGAGCAGCATTTGTAAATATTGCCACAGGCACAGATACTGAAATTTGCTGGAGTATGCAAAGGCAGCTAAATTCCACCATTTCAGAAGCAGATTGTTTATCAGACACCTAGTTTGAAGTCCAATGACTCTGCAAATCATCTGTGTGCATCTTGTAAAACAGGGAAGGAAATAGATTACACCAACCTTTTCTCTGCAGATTAGAGTAAATGTGAGGTTTAACAAAACTGTTCATTTTGTATTCACAGAATAAATGAGAATCAATTAACCAAGAGCAAAAAATGGTCTCAGGGAATAAGAACAGCAATATTAATATTATTTATTCAGTGCATCCTGTGGAACTATGTTGACTTTTCTGGACTGGGAGTGAATAAGAAAATTCACTGCATGGTTGCATTAGATGCCTGGAGAAGAAGCAATCATTTTCCACCCTGATGCTGCCAAGAAGACTAATTCAGTAAGTGGAAAGCTACAAGGGAATTACTTAGTGTAACTCCCCCAGTCTGAGACATAAGTCAGGATAAGATCAATGTGGTGATGTCACTATCTCCATTACCTCATGGTAGCACATGGCAAAACAGATTTGATATCCATTGCCATTCCTGGCAATGTAATGCCACCTTGTAAAAAACAAAGTTCTCCTTTGAACTCTTACTCACATCTAAGATGAGTCATAGTGCCCTAGGTCATAATAAATCACTCGGGCACTGATGCTACACAGTTCCAGTTTTACTATACTATCGGTTCTTTCGTGGACAGCCAGGAACACTTCTGATGTGTATCTTTTCTGGTGTCTCCAAAACTGATTTAGATGAGGTAAAAAGTGGACTACATCTTGAAGTTGGGCAAGGAAACCAAGAGTGATCTTTAACACCGAAAGTGAGAGACAGAAAGCAGCTTTGTGTGAATGAGGAACATCGTCTCTTAGAGGGGATATGGATCTCCATTCCACAGTGTTTGGTCATACAGCCAAAGGAAAATGGTTGAGGAAAATAAAGATGGTTCCATGTTCCAGAGGTGAAATTGTGAGGCTAGAGGTCCGACAGAGAGAACTTGGCATCCTGAAAACTTGTAGCTCTAATTTAGTATCAGAAAAACAATGAAATAGTGAAATGCACATGAACAATCTAATTACACGAGTTCCTTGCAGATGTAAAGTAAAAGAAACTGCCTTTGATGAAGAATGAAAAGATAAAGTTGTGCTCCCACAAGGCTGGGGCTGTAGGAGAAAATGTGGCCTTGGAGAAGTGACGCTAATCTTGGTGGACTAGCTGAAGTCTTGGAGAACTGACAGCAATCCTGATGTGCAAGACGGCTGGATTGCATTTGCCTTCTGTGTACTTGGGCA
Organism: Aquila spilogaster; assembly: GCA_024606505.1. Classification (NCBI taxonomy): domain Eukaryota; kingdom Metazoa; phylum Chordata; class Aves; order Accipitriformes; family Accipitridae; genus Aquila; species Aquila spilogaster. Next base: position 15,094 of record JANHGO010003889.1, on the reverse strand, counting down.
AGTACGCATGCAGGGAAAGAGAAAGAAACAGTGATGGAGCTGACCTTGACTTAGTAGCCGGAGTTTTGGTCTAGAATATGGTACCCCAAGAAGCAGACTGTCTAGTAACCTTCAGGGTGGCATTTTTAGAGGCTGGACCTTCCCTGAGAGTGTAGAAATGTGCTGTAGATTTGCTGAAAATTAATTCAGTTTCAGTTTCCAATCCTGAACCAAATACAAAGTGTTTTTAAACCCCCTGAACACAAACTTGTATAATTCTCACTGATTGCATTTTCCGGTGCCTTCTTAAAGGCTCGCTGGATAGTTCAGGGCTGGAAACAATATGCCCATTTGCTATTATACCATCTGTTGTATCCCCACTGCAGCAGGAAAAAGTAACGTTGGCACAGAAGCAAGAATAACTGAAGTGTTGTATCTCTAACAGTAGAAAGAAATGTCCCTACCATTAGTGGAAGTATAAAGATAACGAGCTCTCCAAATTTGCTACTGGAAGCAAGAATGGTCATCCACTTAAAAACTCTGTAATGATTGTTATTTATACAGTCTACTTTAATCTTACAAATGCAGGAACAAAATGTCCATGATTCATGCTTTGTAATTAATGCAATCACAGCCCGCTAAGCAGGCATCCTTAAACCAGCATTTTTCAGGCTATTGTGTCTGAGCAGTGGTCCTCAGATCCATTACAGGTGTCAAAAACCACACTGCAGCATAGACTGTATGAGGCATAGTGCCCCGCAGACAGGGATCAGCCATGAACAAAGTCACTTCTTTCCCATATGCTCAATGTACAGTATCTATATCCTGTGCTAAACTGTTCTGGCAGGGGATAGTTTGTGTCACCCACAGGTGCTCAGAGTGGGATTTCCACAGTGCTCACTGATATAATTTGTATCCAGTTTAGGATTAAGTATGGTAACGTGGCTTTTTTCATATTACACAGGACTACCTGGAACCCCGAGAATTCGGCAATGAAAATGAGGTGTCTTTGTCTCATCTGCATATCAGTCACTGTAACATTCTCAAGCCAGAGAGAACTTCTTTAATTTCTACTTTGTGGAGCCGTAACACATTTTCAGTGGACGCTGGGATTCCTTTATAAAGAATTTAAGCCTTTCCATAAATAAAGTTTTCCTACTTAATAGTCTTTAGTCCACAAATCTCCCTGCCTCTAAAGCACAGAGAAAAACAGACACTAGTATGCCTGTAGATATTCAGTGCCATACACAACGACTTCTCCTTTGTACACATATGTTTAAATCACAAGCAGGGACTGGACTTCACCCAGTATTGTCTTTAAATATCATCCCAAAGGCTTGGACCCTCGGTCGCTGCCACAGTGGAAAAGATAAAAATACTGGAACACCTGGTGATAATCCAATTTCCCCAAATTCACCTCAGATCATACATGTTTAATCTGGGGTGGAACTGGTCACTTTCTTTGCTTTGCCTGGGTAATAAGTCATTTCTGAAAGGATTAAAAAATGATGAATGAACCTCAGATGCCCTATCTTTATTCAAAGGTGCAGTCTTCTCATTTTGACAGATACACAATGGTGAAACTTGATTCCACTTCCCACCTACAGGTTTCCACACAGGAGAGCCACATTTACTGTTTATATTATTTTAAACTGAGCTGTCATTTATTCAGAACCTTGCATACAAATGCTGTTCCTGACTATGCACTTGTGTGACTAAAATGAAGGCATTTCCTTTCAACCGGCTTTTGCTAGTGTCATTTTTTCCCTTTCACCATCAACGTGATTTCTCTAACCCTGTGCTGAGACCTACACTATGCATCTAAATTGCTGTGCCATCAGAGCTCTGCTGATACAGTAGGATTGCCTGAAGATCATAAAGGTTTGCCTGGCCAACTACAGCACTTTTGAGGGCTGCAGAGCAAAAAGTAGGCTGGGTGTGTATGCTAGAGCAACCACACTGTGTTTGAAAGAGAGAGCAAGAAGAGCAACCCATTTCTGGTCTTAACAGCTTTTCTACTTAGTCTAGTGAAATGTGACTTAAGCAAATATCTCCAGATACATTCTTTCTCTTATAATTAGACAGTGTAGTATTTTGGTGACGACAGATTTGCAAGTCTATGAGCCAAAGAGAGTTTAGTCTGTGACCTTCTTCACCTGAGGGAGCTACTGTTACTGGGGACATCACATCTTTAGTTTTATAAGGCATCATTATCAGGAGGAAGAAGGGAAAGAAAATGATCTCTTAGCTTCTTTTCACATATAGCAGACTAGGGCCGAAGGAAAGCATGAGGCTCAACTTCAGTCCTGAGAAACACAGTGGGCTGTAACTATCATAGAGATAACTGGATTAACTTTCATTACTGCTTTCATGGTGATTTTCATATTAGAGATTATTCATGCCATCTATTTTAGGTGCCTGACTGTAGGTATGTAAGGTAGAAAGTTGCTTTTGCTATGATCCATCCGTAGCCAATAGAGGAAAGCTCTGTGAGCTGCCTTTAAGTTTCTGTGGCTGTACAGAAGAATTCAGTTCCTAATTTAGACCCTTGAAGTTGACTATATAAATCCCTCTGACATTCATACATCATCAAATATGTCAAGATTAATGTTCCTCTCTGACAACTAAGAACCTAATCCTCTACTGCAAGAATAAGGCCTCCAAAGGCTCTGAATCAAACCCCATCAGCAAATATAAAGCTTTCAAGAAAAAGTATTTTTGTCTTCTTCTTCTTCTTTTTTTTTTAATGCACGGTAATGCATATCAACATGTTATCTGATGGAAAACACATCATTTTCAGCAAATCTATGTTTCTAAATAGTCACCTGGAATTTATCCAAACTCTTCTGGCCTCTTACCAAAAGACAATTTATTCAAGAGGAATCTAGAAAAAAAATAGTGTATCTTAAGTGTTAAATGTTATTCCAAACCTGTGCAGTAACACTGTGGCTGCATGACTAACCTTGGACAGATAGATGTAGTAAATAGCTGCCATGCCCTGGTACACAAGCAGTAAGAACAGCATGATATTGCTAAAGGGTGTAATGTGAATATGGACGTATTTTAGCAGCTCAGTCTGTTTCTGCATACATTAATACACATCAAAAGGAAAAAAAAAAAGACCCACAAACTTTACAGTGTTAAACTGAGGTTCACAGTACAAATGTTGAAATGCGAAAGAAACTTACAGGTGGGTCATATATTTCTCCACGCCTACTTGACTTATTCAGTATGAAGGCATAAATAGGCAGGATGTAGCTAGAGAGAGAACAGGGTGAAGATCTGCTTAACGAGAACAGGGGTGTTCAGAACTGGATGGAAATTACACCTGGACAAACCCCCAAGGTTTTCATTTCCACGTCAGACTTCTTGCTACTTCTTAAGAAACAAGGCTAACAGCACTAAAAAGCAGAAGTGAATGGTTGACTGTACTGATTTCTTAGATGAGGAGGTTACTGATAATGAACAGATAAAAGTTTTCCTTGGAAGATGTTTGGGCTTTCATTGTAAACTGGCAAAAGAGAACAATGAACAAGCTACTATCCAAACATGATCAAAGCCTGTAGACTAGAATGGGGTACTAGAAGGGGATCAGCACGTTGGAATTGCTTTGTAGCTCTATGAACCTGAATAAACATGACAAAAACAGAAATATAAATATTTCCTTTAAAAAGTCATTATATTGCAAGTGTGTGAAAGTATTTCTATGAAGTCATTTATGAATTAATAGCCATTAATAAATTAGGAAATAATGTTAAAAGCAAAAATCAGAAGCCATTCACTGGATGTGCTAGGACAGCTTATTATCCTCTGGTTTAATGAAGGTTTAATATAACCTTAATTACGGAGGCAAATACCACATGTCTACATTTTAAGATGGTATTGTTCTATGAAAGGTTGTGTTCTAGTCTTGAATGGAAGGACTGATTCCTATCCACTTCCACATTCTAGCTCACAGAGGCAGAAAGAAAAACAGGAACTGGTGCTGCGGGTGAGTGAGATGGAGATCCTAGAAAACGGCTTTCCCATGCTACAGAGATAGTGATCAAATAAACACTGCTTTTCTAAAGTATTGTGAAATTACTCCTATGTTACTGCTAAGCCCACAGAAGAGGTTACAGTGTCTTAAATATTGTTGTTTCGTACTGCTCCTTAAGAAATTGCCTCTTCAGTAACGTATGCTAAGTCAAATTCAATACAAGAAATGTCAGTTCCTGCTCAGTCTCTGTTGTTTTGTGAAACGTGAACTATTTAAAAATGAAGGGGTCATTCTCTGTTTAAATGTCGTTGCTCAGTACGTAATGAAGTGCAAGGCCATAGACCTTTACTCATGGAAATCAGTTTCAGGTCCCCCCCTAAAACATGAAAAACAAAAGAGGCTTTTTCTTTCAGCCCTAGCCTGGAATCTAAAGAACATCACCAATTCTGAGGCCAGTTTTGTACATAACTTTGAAAACATGAGACTTCTTCGGTGTTTTGATTCACCCCTCTTACTTAAAGGAGTATACCATGTCCCCTCTTCCATCTTTCACTTTCACAATCAATTTTAATTTGAGTTTATGGATTTCCCTGACAGAAGGACACATGGGCAGACCACAAGTCTGACACATTTAAAATACTGGGCTTGCAAGGTGGCACTGCCCATTTGAAGTAAACTTCACCGCACTGACTGCATGGGACCCATCAAGTCTGTACGGCGGCACTGATCCACTCGTATGCAGCACATGCATTTTCAGCCTCTGCTGATCTTCTGATGAATTTTTACGTCTCTGCAGTACTAAAACTCAATACATCAAATGTGTTTCTTTTTATCAAAGCATTTTTAGTGACAAATCTCGTTGCTCCATGTCAGAAATTCTCATGAAATTTTAATGCACCACAGGCAACACGGCAAAGAAAACTACCCATCTGAAACCTTTGCAAAGCAAAATATCTGATCTAATATTAATACTTAAGAACCAACTGCATCAGTTGCACATCAAACTAGTTCCCCTGAAGGGTCCTCTCATAGTATTATGCTACAAAAACATAATCCTCAAACACAAAAGTTTCTTAAATGAACAAAACAATAGTGAGTCCTGCACCTTTGCAATCTGGCTGTAAGCGAAGACTGTCTCTAGGTCTCCCCACATGGGTATGCCAGCACTAGTAATTTGGCAAGTTCACTGGAATAGCATCCTCTCACCACACACATGGTTTTCATCAAGTACCTCCCAAATACCCGTTTTCTTTCAAGGCACTAAATTAACAAAAACTGTTCATTTAAAACGTGGCACCTTTCACACTCAGGTCTTTCCCACAGTGCTTTTTAAAATGTTTTTAATCTATTCTGCAGTGGAAACCTGTTAGAACAGAAGTTTTGAGTTGTGTGGGTATGTAGCACCTTGGGTACCAAGGATCTGGATGTGGAGTGGGTGGGACAGTGTCACCAGTCATCTTCTGAGGCCTTGGAGTACATGGGTGTTTGACAGTAATCAACACGAAAGTGTTCTGCACTGTGTCTAGGGCGCAGTGTAAGAGCGTGATACTTCAAGTATGGATTTTCTGTCAGCAGCAGCATTAAAAACATGTATTGTGCTCAGGAACTAGTTTACTGGTAGTGCATACCGTATCTAACAGCACGTACAATTTACTGATTACAAAAGGGAAAGTGTTATCTACTGAAACACCAGAAAGGAAAAAAAAAATGATTTGCCAGTAAGGAGAAATCATATGTAAATAGAGAAATTATTATTTGGGATAAAGCTCTTGAGGCTAAATGGAGAAAGAAATCAATACAGTGTTGACAATTTGATACTAGCCAGATTAGTCCCTATCGGCTTTAGATCTTCACTCTATTCTGCATCCTTTACAACTGCAAATTTTGGAAAGACTTCTTAGACTACAAAACCTGCATCCTATAGACAATATGAAGCTTTTTCTTAGCTTACAACAGAAGTAGGAAAGATAGAAAATATTTTTCCATTTTTCTAAGAGACAGAGGTGACTTCACCAAGGCGGGACAAGAGCCCACACAAAGTTTCAGGCTAATTGACGGGGTTCTCATTTAATGCATTTAAAATCAGGCTTCTCCCTGGAGTAAATGCCCCAGGGTTGTTACTGAAATTTCCAGCATCCTTTCCTTCAATGCTGTGACCTTCCAGATAAAAAACTGCTTACTCTGGAAAGCTGTATGGTTTAAGAAGCGAGCTCAGCTCTTTCACACAAGCATTGACAGCCCCCTTGGGTATCAACATCAGCCTGAAAAATGATGCAAATTTCATATTCTGAAGAAGCACCATATGCCAAGAAAGCAGTATCTTTAAGGAAAGAAATATGAAGTCCTTCAGACAACAAGGAGAAGCTTCCTCACTCCCTACGAGCACACAAAAGGAAACAACTATACTGAACCCATGGCAGACAGAATGAGTCCCCAGCATGCTATCATGTTTGACAATGCTCATTCAGCTGCTACAAAATATGGCAATTATTGCTGCTCTCCTTTACGTGGGGACAGCTGCAGGCCACCTGCACAGGGTCTGATCTGGGGAGAATATGTGTCTTCAGGTGTACTGCCGGTTCTTCAGGTAAAGGAGTAAACTCACACAGGGTCTGAACATTGTGTTCATGGACACTGCTGAGCAAATGATAACTGTGGGAGATGGGAGAATGTCTCTTTAACACAACCAGAAATAAAAGTGATGTGCCCAGTTGTTGGGTAAGACTCTACGTGCCACCTGCCTGTCACCAAACTCCCCAGCAAACCATGCTCAGACATCTGACTGTGAACTGGAGTGAGAATCAGATCAAGCTGGTGACTGACAGGTGGAGACGAGCTGTCAGCTGGAAAGCCACGGTGCTGACTCCAGCAGAGCACGTCTCAATATATTACAATGCGTTAGATGTATTAAAGCACTTCAGCTTGCGTAGTTTAGAAGTTAGGAGCACAAAGGGCATTTGCCTTTTAATAATGTTTTTATGAGCCGCCTGAGTGATTTGCAAGCAGTTCAATATCCATCGCTGCATACCATTACTGCTGTATTTCTTAGAAGACTGCTTGGATAACACAGGGGAGAAAATGACTGTGATCAAAGTGAAATTACAATACACAATTGCATTTCTGTGAACAATCTACACAGCTAATACAAATAGACTGGAAAAAATCGATTCAACAGGATCCATCAAAAAAAATAAAACATAAAACAAGAAAAACCACACACCAAAGCAATGCTTCCAAAACTATACCCCTTGAAGGTATGCTAATAAATAACTCTGTACTCTTATTTGGTTTATAATGTCACTATAAATGTGAGAGGATCTGAAAAAGGAAATGTTTATGAGTTCTTTTATTGGACCTCATTATGTGCGTATAATGTTAAAAACAAATTATTTCACTCTTGCTCAGGACTAACTTGATCATCCTGAAACGTCACAAACAAATGGACTGCCTGCTCTTGTAAGATAGCATTGTGTGTTTTCAATCATATTTCCAAATTCTTAAACACTCACTCATTAATATACCAATGCATTTTCAAATCAGTACTTTGTCAGGTTAATGTCGCTTTTGGCAGACAATGCATCCGTGTTTTTTACACATTGCAGAAAATGTTTTCAAAAAGATAGTGCCTTTAGAAATTCATTGGCTTGCTGAATTTATACGGTCTGTTGCTTAGGTTATCTTTTTGTTCTTAGAAGGTGCCTAAAAATGTTCACATCTCTCCTTGGTTGACCAGGCTTTGCTCCAGAGAAAGCCACTGTGACCTAAGCTTTTCCCACCGTTACATTTCTTGTGTGAATTGTAAATAAATATGAAAGTTCACATTATAATCACTACTTCAGAAATCATTCCGATTTCAGTTGAACTTTTCCCGGATGCCACTAAGAAGATGTGGAAAAGGCACAAGTAAATTGATTTTACTTTTTAATTGTGCTATTGGTTAACACTCTGTGCTCATCAGTCTCATTGAATTACCTGCAGGGAGAACCCAACTTTCTGGATATTTATCTCAATCACGCTCAGGCCTAATTGGTCAGGAAGAGAAGCAGGGCATCTGGAAAAGACTATTACCTTTATGTTTTTAGCATGCTAGGGGATCACTTTGGGCTGAGACTGTGAACTCAACCCGGCTGCTGGTGGGCCTAGCCTTCAAACAGCAAATCACTTATAATCCACAGGCTCTTGACAGTGGTGGAAAACTTTGATTCTGTTTCAGCTTATCTCTGAGCCCATCTCAGGGGCATTCAATTAGTTACAAGTTTGGGAAAAGGGACCAGTAGCATCAGTAAGTCTGTATAGCAAAATGTTGGTCCTGCTTAGTGTACCTTTTTGTAAATGACAAAACAGCCCCAATTTTGGACAAGGCAGAATACAAGGAGGAGGGATGTTTTCATATTCCTGTCACATTCAGTGCACACAGTGTGGCACAAGGAAATATGAAGGGCAAGAGGTGGGCTTGGGGTTTTCTTTGGGTCCCCAGAGCAAAACCAGACATTAGGATGGCTGATATTCTGACAGTCTTTCAAATGTTCCACTGGCAGTTCTGTGTATGCTTTATAGTTACACTCAGCTGCCAGCAGGCTGAACGATGTATTTTTTACATTGGCAGCAATCTGCTTTTGCTGTGTCAATTTCTGTTGGTTTATCGGAAGGCTTAATTCTGGTTTTGACAGCTACAAAATTGTTCTGTGGTCCTGAAGGACTGATTATGGTTTTCCTACCTTCAGCCTGTTTTAGACATTCAAATCCTAATGACAGATGTGCTGCATTTGTTTTTGTTTGTAATAAAGGGGGCTCACAGCCAAGGTGCGTAATCCTTTGGGTCCTACGTTTCAGCATTAAAGAAGAAAGTGGATTTTTTTTCTGAATTGCCTGGGAAAGGTTGCCTCTAAATTATACAGATTCCTGTTTGATTCCCTGCAGAAATAACTAGCAAGATTGTCACCTGACAGAGGGGATGCTAATTTTGCAGTTACTCTACATGAAGGTTTGGCTTCTGTTGCTAAAGGAAGATATGCGTGCGGATTTTTCTACCTGGCTTCTTTATATGCCAGCTGTAGACATTAAGTGAGAGGATTGCAGAGCACAGGGTGCATTTCACGGCGCTGCCAGCAGTGTGGCTCTAATGAGTATGCTTTCCTCAGAATCGTCATTTAGATTCTCATTAGCTCTTGTTAAAAGACATGACTTTCAACTTTTGCCATTAGATGTACAAATATATTATTAACACCTTTTAGTCCAACATCTCTACAGCAGCATTTCTAACTACAATCTAAAAAAATTATACTGGAAAGAACCGTTGCATGCACTAAAGAGCACGTAGAGCATAAAGCTACATTAAGAAAGTAGGGATTTTTACTATTCCCCTCTTGAATACTAAAGCAGTGATATTTATTATTCTGAGCCTGTCTTTAGACATACTTTTCTCTATCTTTCCCAAGGGCTGCACACAAAACACCCAGCATTTTCATGATTCATGCTTCCTCACAGTCACAAGCATTAAAGTTTTTTTCCAGAGAGTTACTTCCTTCAAATTCATTGCATAGCTGTGTATCAAATGTTTACAAAGGTTTTAAAGGACTTTGGATTTCACATGAAACATATGAATATGACTGTGTCCATCTGCTTATGAGGTCCCAGCTGCAGTACTACGGGTTAGGTGGTAAGAGAAAATTTTTTACTTGAAGGGTAGTGAAGCACTGGTACAGGCTGCCCAGAGAAGCTGTGGGTGTCCCATCCTTGGAGGCATTCAAGGCCAGGTTGGATGGGGTCCTGGGCAGCCTGTCCACAGCAGTGGTGTTTGAACTGGATGGGCTTTAAGGTCTGAAGGCACCACTTGATATGTATGATATCACATGTGGCATCATGGAGACTTAATTGATCTAATAAGATCAAAAGCTCAGAAATCTGTTATGGCTAGTTTTAGGAGAGATCCAGATGTTGAACAATATTCAGTGTGTTCTGGCATTGCAATATATTTCACGGAAAGAAGCTCAGCATGTATTTTTACATACTGCCTTTCCCATGTGATGATTTTACAAGGCAATCCCCCAAGGAATCTTACCAATATTTTGTTTATGTTACCTGCAAATACCAGGGGAGACAAAGCAGGTATGAAAATGAGAATGGATATTGTCCTACTGCTATGTAATTGCAAGCCTACAGTTAGACAAAAATTAAGCTGCAGCTTGCAATATCACTGCTTGAACACCATGGCAATCTGCTTTACAGTTTAAGGTGAGGAAGAAAAGAAGACTACACTCTTACCTATCAACTTAGACTAAAGTAGCTACATCAACAATATCTGAAACTGTAGGGAAGGATTATAAATGCTGGTGCTCAGTGACAGTAATAATGACCAGTATGTCTGAATTACAACAACATAAACTTTTTACATGGATAGTCCACTATTTTTATGTGAAAAAAATCATGCAGCTGCTGTTGTGACCAACATATGGATGAGCTGTCCTTAAAATACTTGAGATAAACTGTTGCCAAAAAGGATCAATAATAGGGACCCAGAGGAAATAACAAAATGATCTATGTAGAAAACATTGGGTAAGGACGGAATTAAGATGGACTTGTTTAGTAGTTGATATCCTACAAAGTATATTTCTTCTGAAAAATATTAGAGACATAGGCATCACTTTAAATAAATCAAGAAGCAATGAATTACAAACTGTGTAATTTCTTTGTCCTTTGAGGAGGCATGTCTTTGTTGATCTATAGGAGCTGCATTTACGCTAAATGAGGCCAACCTCCTACAGGCAGGAATTTTCCCTCCTGCTGCCTTCATTCTTCCTACCTGTTCTGCTTTGCCTGAAGGAGAGAAGGGGAGTTAAATTAATGAGTTGCATTTGAGATATACTTTCCCAGCAGCCAAATAATAGTGATCGAACCATTGTTCTTGCTTAACTTTGACTTAGATACTTAGGCATGCATAAGCCTCATGTTCATATACCTAGAGTTGATTGTGTCATGGTATATATATATATATATGTATATTCCTATTTCAAAACCTACAACCACCTCTAAAGCATCCAATACGACAGAAAACTTATGGATGATGCTTGCAGTGTTTGCCTTTATCTGTTGTGTAAAAAGCTGCTGATATATTGCCTGAACAGATTCCCTCTCAAAGGTTTTCAAGTGGGTTTTGTTTCATCTCTTACCTTTTGCGTTCTGCTCCAGGCCTTAAGCAGAAAACACACAGCAGTGCACAGTGTGTCGTCAGTGCACATGGCAGAACTGCAGCTGACTGCCCACAGAAAATACTGCCCAACCACAACTGCAGCCCTACTCCCGGATGATCTGCAGTGCTGTGAGAGGGACTGTGAGCAGCCACAGAACTGGCAGAAGGCGCTGTGCCCAGCTCCCACCCTCATCTTTGGCACTGCTCTGTTTTGTGAGCTAAAATGTGAGCATTTAAAATGGCATTTTTAGGGATATTACAGGTGAATTGTCTTTGATGTGCTGCTTCTGGTGCTCTTTGCGGACAGGCAGGTGATGGGAACACATGGTGATGTCCCCAGAACATGAGCTGAATCTCAGCCCTGGGGAAGAACTTGCCTTACAAGCCTTGCCTCATGCAGTCTGGTGCAGTCAACAAAACAAGACAAAACATCCCTCTTTACAATGATAACGCTCAGTAAATTACACGAACAGAGGCATGAAATTTCAGTAAGAGGCCCCAGCTACCAGCTTTGTCAAAGAGTCGTGGATCACTGCATCCAGCTTAATAGGGCTACTCTCATTGAGGGAAAAAAGACCAAGTTGGGGCTGAGATGACATGTGGAGCTTTTTAACCATGGCAGCTTATCAGCAATCTGCTCCCCACTTCCTACAGGAAAAACCTTCAGCATCTTTAGGGGAAATGACTTAAGGGATCATCAGTGTCAGCACTAATAATCAAATGATGGAGGGCTTTTTTTTCACAGCTTCGCTAGCACAGAATTTTATTTTAACCTCTTTGGTCGTAATGAAAGAAATATCCTGAAGTCTGCACAAGATACATCCCTTGGGCAATGCCATCAAGTCAATGAATTTCTATAAAAAGATTAACTGGGACAGTTGTAACGTGTCTGTATTCCCATGCTAGATCACTAATTACCTCCATTTGTTTTCCATAATGGATTTCTATCTCAGTGGAGGTTTTTTGCCATGAAAATTTTTCTCACTTGCAGTAATAGCAAACCCACGTTCACATTTGTCCCTCCAAGGGCAACGCTGTCTTTTTCCCATTTTTCCAGCCCTCAGGACTGTGAGGCAGTGCCCACCACGTCAGCTCATGCAATTACCCCATGAATCAAGTGGATCCTGTAGTCAAACACAACGAGTCAAGGTCTTGCACTCACTTATACCCTGAAAAGTCCAGAGGGATTTTAATAAGCACAGTGGAGACTTAGGTAAGAACTGCTGTGGTTTTTTTTTTAGGATTTTCACAGCTGCTTTCAGCACCTGCCAAATTACCCAGATGTTGCAGTGCTATATTCAGTGTGGTTCAGACTCCTTAAAGAACAACAGGCTGCTTCTCAGCCCTTTTCTCACTCTTGTTAATAACTGCTGGCTTAAAAAAGCTGCATGTATGATTTTGAAACAGTGGCAGATTAATAAGGGCAGGAACTTGCTGTGCCCTGGAAGACTTGTTGTGGCCACGGTGGGGATGAGGAGAAGGGATCAGAGGGGCTGCAGAGCTGCCTGGCTCATGTGGACCCCATCGCTTATTTTTTCTCCCCCTGCATCCCAGGCAAATCCACCTTTGCTCCCTGCTTCCCTCTATTCTTCTTATTATTGAAGTCTCATGGATTTTTTCTTTTAAATTATGTTTTTAGAAACTCCACCTCCTCTCAAAAGCAAACTGTTACCGCACCCATCAAATTACTGCTTTTGTCTTTTCCTTAACCATGAATCATTTTGTCTGCATCATTCTGTGAGCACGCTTTTGGATCACGCTATCACGTGGTGGTATTTTTTTATTATTTTCTATAAAAAATGAATATGAGTAATTAATTGATTTCTCGACTATTCTTTCTGAAGAATTAAATGAACCTGTAGTCACACAGTTGCCTAGCAATACAGGTGAAGAACCACAGCACACAGAATACATCCTGGTAAAAAAAAAAGTATTAAAAAGTAATTGGCATTGACAAGTTAGCATGTAGTTATGAACAAAGGTTGATTAGTGCTGTTTTCAGGAAAGAGGTTGGTGTCATTTGGCCCGGAAGTAAAACATTAGTGAAAGAACACTGGTACCTAACATACAAGAACCCAGCTCAGTGAGGAAAACTGAGGACATCACCAGTAGTCAGGATGCTGGGGTTTAGGGTAGTATATCAGTTAAGCTGCTCCTCGATACCAACTTTTATCATATGAGACATCAAAGATATATTTCAGTGACATGTCTCAGATGTATGGCACTGAAACTGTGCTGTGTGCAAAAGATAGGGGAAAAAGTGGGCCGGTACATGATAGTGCAGTGGACATGACATTGTTGTGTGGAAGAGTGTTTCCATAATGAAAGGGAATTGAGAAATCTAATTTGTCTTTATCTGCTTTGGCACACAGAGCTGTGCTGTGCCCAGGGACACACTCTGCTGAGTGTCTGCCCAATGCTTCCCAGAGACTCAGAAACCCAAAAATACACTGCCAGATGGGCAAGGAGCTCTGGCTGCCAGCACAATGCAGCTGCAAAGTTTAAAACTTGTATAAAAAGCCTCTGCTCACCCAAAAACTTCACTGAAGGGCTTTAAAGGGAAGGCGAGCTTTGAGTTGACTGAAAGTACCTAAGGCTACAGCTATCCTGGCAGGCTCTGTGGTGCAGCTGGAGCAGAGTGGAGTAAAGAGCGAAGGAGATGGAGCTGGCATTCACACCATGCATTCAAGGGGGTTGCATTAGATGAGTGACTGCCCCCATGGTGTTTCAGCACTGGTTGGCAGCTGCAAGGCACGTGAAGTGGAGAGCATTTCTGGGACAAGCATCATTTGAAGTGAAGGCTCATTCACTTGGCTCCGTGGCATGAGTCAGAGAAATGGAGACCAACTGCAGTTTGAAAATGCATTTGGAACACAAACCAAAAATGCTGAGATGGGCACAGGCTGGAAGGGATTTTATGGGTGAACAGTCAATCCCAGAGACTACTGACTCTTCGCATATCTCCAAGGAATTTCCCAAGGGCATCAGGAAGGGATGACAAAATGCTGGTGTGAAGAGGAGGATGAGAAGATGGCCTTCCTTTCTGCCTCCCTTTCCCCAGAGACCGCTGAGATGGGTGGGTGGAAGAGCAGACTGCATCCTCGTCTTCCCCAGGGGGATGAGCCCCCATTTACTGCCTGCTTGGTGGATGCTAAGATTGTCAAAAGCTGGAGTATACCCCGAGGTGAAGCTCTATTGATGTGTATTACTTTGAACCAATGAATATTTCATTACTGGAGAGAGAGAATATGAATCAATAATTCAGGAGCAAGGAAAGGGAAAGAGCTGGGTTTGAGCCACTGCTAGAAGATACATTTCACTTTAAAGCACTTAAACTCTGGTTTCTTCAAAGACCACCTTAATTACAGGCACCTACAATCTCTTCAATAAAGTCCTAAAGCCAGTAATACTCGTCAGAGTATTAAAACCATCCTTTGCCCCCATTAACCTAATCAACAAGAAAAGTTTAACATATGGCTTCAAACCAGGATTTTCCATTGCCTTGAGCAGGTGTGAGAATAGAAAACATGCAAATGCTGCTCAGAAGGACCTTCTGGAGGCAGAGGAAGAGAGAAGAGAGAGAAAATTGTGTTGGGAAATACTGGGAGAGGAAAGAGCAAACTGGCATTAATTGAAAGATATTGAAATAATTGAAATAATTGCCATGAGATAAAGACACAAGTAGGGAAGCATTGGGTGTACTTGTAGCAGGAATAATATTTCTGCTCTAATTTCATTTTGAACTGAACCTTGATGAGAAAGGAGACAAAGGATTAGCGATACCAAAAAAAAAAAACCAAGCCTCTTTTTTCTAATGAAGCAAAACAGGTTGATGCTTCCAAAGAATCAAATTCCAACTGGAAGTACCTGGTGTCATGGCTTTATGAATTTTGGTTATTGGTATTCCACATCATAACATCATATAAAGAACTGGGAGTTAAAGAGTT
>JANHGO010003888.1:0-26110 GCA_024606505.1 Aquila spilogaster | reverse complement strand
CCCGGCCAGCGCCGCCGCCGCCTCCCGCGGGCCCAGCGCCCCCCCCGCCTCCACCAGCACCCCCCGGTCGGCGCCCAGCGCCAGCGCCGTGCGCAGCGTCTCCTGGGGGGGGGGGGGGCCTTGGGGCTAATGAGCTTTAATCAATTGTCTTTCCATGATGGGAGCAATGAGAGGGGAAACCCCCTCCGTGGGTAAAGCACCATCACCCCAAAACTCATTAAGCAGCCCTAAAAGCAGGGGAGCACCCAGTAAAAAATAAAAACGGCGAAGGAGGACATCGGTTTCAGGGCTGTGATAACAACGACTTACAAAATAAACACTAATTTCTACCGCCAATGTTGCTTTCTGGTATTGCCGCATCAGGCGAGGAGTGGTGGTTGCTTGTTATGCAAATGAAGGCTCCAGTCTACGCCCGCCCATTGGCTGCGACAGTCCCTGCAGAGCTCCCCCGCCCATGCCCCTACAGCGGCTCCGAAGCCCGCGCGCTGATTGGCCCGTTCCTGAATTCGTTCAGCCAATGGCTGTGCGCTGTTTGGATCCCCGCCTTTCCTGCCGCTATCTCCCCAAGCCCTACTAGGGTGAGCACCAGGGCGGGCGGCGGGGGCAAGTCTCACTCCGAAATATGAATTAATACACCGAACATTCTTCATACGATCCAACAGCAGAAAAAAAACATGTCCCAGTTCATCCCTCTTTTAGCTGAACATGAAATAAAAGCTAGAAAATAGGGTGGTAGGGTGGAGGTGTCACTCCCCACCCAGCCACTGCACTAGGCTTTAAGTATGCGCTAATAACACCTTTTTACACTCATCAAACGCAGTTTTGCAAAATTACTGCATTTTGACACTCCAAAGAAGCCTCAGTTCTGCCCTGAAAAAAACCAGACTAGCAGTAAAATCCAACACCCACACACACAGGTGCGTATCTAACATATAACACCCACCTACAGGCACAGACCTCCGCGTGTTGGGGGGGGCACCAGGCCGCGCCCCCAAAGTTCCGCGCCGCGCTCCCCCACCACGACACCCACCCGCCCCACACGAGAAACAGGAGCGAAAGCAACGCCCCCAGGCTTTATATAGTCCCGAAGCGGACCAGAGGGAAACCTGCGCTGTAACTCCCTGAGCGCCTTTCTTCCCGCCCCTCCATGACGTCCCACGCCGGTCCGGACCAATCAGAGCGGAACAAGGGTTTGAAGGCGAAAGCGGCAGCACGAACGAGTAAACCCGAGGAGGGACGGCTGCGGGAAAACCCTGAACTACAGCCCCAAACGGGCGTTTTGTTAAAATACAGAAAAATAATCCTTTTTAAAGAGAACTCTTAAAGGGTCCCCAACTCCCTCACCGCGCTCTACAAACCGTTACGACCCTCAAAAAGTCCAGAAAAACACGGCGCATCTCAGCAGCAACATCAGCTCTTTAGCAAGCAGGTGGGTGGCTCTGAAAAGAGCCTTTGGGTCGAGTCGAGCCGAGCGGGTTCCCGCAGCCGCGTCCAGCCGCTTTTTACTTGGAGCTGGTGTACTTGGTGACAGCTTTGGTACCCTCGGAGACGGCGTGCTTAGCCAGCTCGCCGGGTAACAGGAGCCGGACGGCCGTCTGGATCTCCCGCGAGGTGATGGTGGAGCGTTTGTTGTAGTGGGCCAGGCGGGAAGCCTCACCCGCGATGCGCTCGAAAATGTCGTTGACGAAGGAGTTCATGATCCCCATGGCCTTGGAGGAGATGCCGGTGTCGGGGTGTACCTGTTTCAGTACTTTGTAGACGTAGATGGAGTAGCTCTCCTTGCGGCTGCGTCGCCGCTTCTTGTCGCCTTTCTTCTGAGTCTTTGTCACCGCTTTCTTGGATCCCTTCTTGGGCGCGGGCGCCGATTTGGCCGGTTCAGGCATGGCGCTGCCTCCGCGGTCACCACAAAGCAAACGCTACGGAGTGAAGGCGAGCGACCGCCCAGCGCCGCTTTTATAGCGGCGTTATGCAAATGAGGGATTCAAAAGTCACGCTCTCCTATTGGCCGAGACATCTTCCAGCGCCCCGCGCGGAGAGACACACACGCCCCCCTCCGCGCATGCAAATCTAGCGGCTCCAGAACGTAGGCTCTGATTGGACGCTGATCGTTGAGTTCGGCGCAAGGTTCTCAGCCAATCAGAACACGCCGTTAGGATCCCGCAGCGCACAGCATGGACCGCGGGAGTGTGTGTTGGCGCTGGGGGGAAGCCGCCCTGCGCCCTGTTCGAGCTCGGTGCCGCCCCGGAGGGGAGCACGGCCGGCACGGGGGGACCCCACTCGCGGGGACCGGGATGTGGGGCAGCCGTAGCGGGGTTTTCCCGGGGGGGAAAAAGGCGGTACCGGAGCCGCTCGACCCCGCTTTCCCCTCGGGACCGGAGCGCTCCCGGTGAGACCGCGGCCGTGCCACGGGATTCCCTTCTCGGCCCCGCCCACCCCACCCCCCCGAATCCGGCGACCAATCAGCGCCGAGCGCGCGAAATTCAAATCGCCCGCCGCGCAGCTAACGAGAAGCGCCTTTTCCGCCTCTAATTACTGTTAATCTTAATTAGCGCAGCATCCCAATTAGCAGGGTTTCGCCCCTCGCAGGCAGAATAATTTTATGCGTCATAGGGCTGTTTTGAGTTTAATCCCCTCATTTTTCGGTCCCTTAAAAATCCTGCAGCGGCAGCATTGGTGGTTCAGTGGTAGAATTCTCGCCTGCCACGCGGGAGGCCCGGGTTCGATTCCCGGCCAATGCAACGCGCATCGTTTTTTTCCTTCTTCCCACCTGACTTTTTCCCATTTTCACCCCTTTCTCCAGCCCCCTTTTCCACCTGAAGCACAAGAAGTGGCCGCAGCAGTTTACCGCTCCCACCCGTAAAAATAAAATCCGCGTAATATATACAAAAAAAAAAAATTAATAATATTTAAACCCCCCGTCCCTGGGTGGGCTCGAACCACCAACCTTTCGGTTAACAGCCGAACGCGCTAACCGATTGCGCCACAGAGACCCGTTGGAAAGCAGCCGCCCGAGGTCCTCCTGATCACTGCTGTGTCCGTGTCCCCGGGTGGCTGAAGAGCGCTTCGTGTTTTCTTATTGACTCCTTTTAACCGAAAGATACCGGTTTGCTCTTTTAATCTGAACAATTTAGGAATATTCATTCTCTCTCTCTTTTTCTTTCTATTTTATCTCTATTGTTTCTGCGACCTTTTACACATGGAGAGGGAATCGGCAGACGAGCAGAGGAAAACACAGCCTATAGCTGTGCCTGTGGGCAGGGAGCTGCAGGTGGAAGCCTGGCAGCCTCTCACAGTCATAAATCCCAGCAACAAGAAGATCGATGAGTGCACTCCAAGAAAGAGGGAAACAAAGTTTTGTACGTGTCAGGCAGCGAGTACACGGCTGAAGCATCCGAGCGTCCTGTAGTTCTACTAAGAAAAGGCTAAATGGGACAGGGGACTTGAGGAACAGAAGCCAAAACTCGTGTTTAAGAACCCTGACAAAGCCACGGGGCTTCAGGGGAGAACTTATTGCTCCCTACAACTGCTTGAAAGGAGGTTGTGGCAAGGTGAGGGTCAGCCTCTTCTCTCAGCAAACAGCAACAGGACGAGAGGGAACGGCCTCAAGTTTCACCAAGCGAGGTTCAGGTTGGATAGTAGGAAAAATTTCCTCTCAGAAACAGTGGTGAGGTATTGGCACAGGCTGCCCAGGGAGGCAGTGGAGTCACCATCCCTGGAGGTGTTCAAGAACTGTGTAGATGTGGCACTGAGGGACGTGGCTAGTGGGCATGGTGGTGATAGGCTGACAGTTGGACCTGATGATCTTAGAGGTCTTTTCCAACCTTAATGATTCTATGGAGGGTCTATAAAAGCCTATAGTATAAATAAGTAAGCAATCAAACAACCTGTGTCCTGTGGCACACACATATAGTGCTTCCCATGTCGTGTTTTGTTGGGACACTTCCACTGGAGCCTTTGTGCCAAGAACTGAACAGAGATCGTAAGTGGAGAAACATATCCCACAAAATATTTATAGGTCTGCGCTCACAGCCCTTTCCTGTTCCGTCTGAGAGCATTTCTACTGAAAGATTTTCAGAGAAGGAGATTAATGTGCTGGAGGTCTCACAGCACAACTTGCTGGCTGTGCACGTTTCCATGGGCTCCATGGCTTTACGTGTCAGGTTTATCTTCCTCACACAGCAAGAGGAGGGTTTCCAGCAGTGATGCAGCAAGCAGAAGGGACCCAGCAGCAGTGGGGGAAAAGCAGCATTGCCTCTGCCTGGGGCTGAGGGCTGCAATGAGTGCAAGCAACTTCCTCCGACTCTCGTTGTCTGACAGTCATACCAAAAACACTCTCACTTGCACAGCTCTTTCCTTCTTGCATGAAGAAATAAGCTTAGCAGGTCCTGGAGCTGATGTAACGACATTTCTTTTTGGTGTGGGAAGGAGAAGGAAGGGAATACCAAAGCACAGCAAGAAGGGGAAATGAGGACTGCGTGATGGCCAGCACAGAGCTGCAGGAGGAAGCTCCTGAGTGCTAAGTGGTGCCAGGGGCAGACAGGGTTGGATGGAGGAGAGCAGGGTGGCAAAGAAAAGCAATGAAACTGAGGGAGAAATGGGCTGGGGAGAGCAGGATAGGAGGAATGAGAAAGCATCAGCAGCCAACTGCCGCAGGCTTGAGCGGGATAGGCTAGAAAGCCACTAGCTCCTGCTGTTTTATTTTTTGCATTACTGTAATGTCAAACTTAATGTTAAATGCCATCCTTGAATACAAACTTACCAAGAGTTAACTCTCAGAAAAAAATCACAGCCCCAAACTAAGCCTGATGTTGCTACTCACCCAGAGGTGTCCATGCTGTGCTGTCCACCAAAAACCCACCTCTTTCTGCTTACAGGCAGTATTCATCACCTCCTGTCCACTCACATGTTTCTGTATATTTGCTGGTACCCAAGTTACCTGATAGACCTACTTATCTATTACTTCAGGTGATAACAATTTGCATGATAGAGGCTGAGTAAAGCCACAGCTGTAGGTAAATTTCCCATCTGAATATGGTCAAAAGGGAGCAGATGAGTCCTGCCTGGAAGGACACATGCACTTTGATGAGGGTGCTTTCCAGCTGTCTGATGGAATCATAGTCTCACAGATCATAGAATGGTGGGAAAGGACCTTAAAGCCCATCCTGTTCTAACACTGTGCTGTGGGCAGAGACACCTCCCACCAGTTCAGGCTGCCCAGGGCCCCATCCAGCCTGGCCTTGAGCACCTGCAGGAATGGGGCACCCACAGCTTCTCTGGGCAGCTGTGCCAGTGCCTCACTATCTTAGAGAAGACACCATGAGCCTCCTGCAGCCTGTGCTCCCCTGACACCTCTTCCCTGGGATGGAAGCTGGGGCAGGAGATGCCACAGTAACTTTTCATCCGTATTGGACTCGGACTAGGGCAATTGCTATTTGAAAGGCTGAGCTTGTAAAGCCGAGTGCTGGCAGCTGCCCCCATCTTCCAGGGGAAGCCTTCTTTCGTGTTTCCCTGGTCTTCACCTGTCACTAAGAGGGTGAGATGAGGGATGCTGTGTGCTGCAGCTGCGCTGTGCTGGCAGGCACCCAAGCGTGGGGTGCTGCTGTGCTCCCACAGGGCTATAGGAAGTGTTTCATGATCTGAGATAAGACAGACCCTCACTTCCTCCTTCTGCACGCACAGGGCTGAGCTGCTGCTGCAGCTGCACTGTCTGCCCCACTGCTGCAAAATGGACCAAGAGACCCTGGGGAGCATCGTCCTGCTCGCCATTGTCACTTTGATCAGCGTCATCCAGAATGGTGAGGCAGAAACCTGTGTACATGGGAGGGGAGGAGAATCCTGTGTTCTGCAGATAACCTCTGGCTGTGAGTGTGTGCGTGCGCAGGTATCCCTTTGGCTTGAGGAATGCTCTCAGTGCATTGCCTGGCATGTGGTAGTTTCTATGGCTTGTCAGCCCTGCTGTGAGTTGGTCATATGTATGTCAGCTAATGAAACAGGTGATGTGCTGGAGCTGCTAGGGACAATGTGTACTTTGATCCAATAATGGGGACCATGGCTAAAGCCCCAGTGCTGCTCTTTGGCTGAATCCCTGTGGGCTGCAGGGCAGCAGCAAGGGCTTGGAGCTCTGCACAGAGCCAGGTGAAGGAAGCAAAATGGCACTGACCACTCTGAGAGGTGTGTTTGGATGATGTGAGGGCAAGCAGCTATCCAGGTCCTATAGCCTGACTAGTCTGCATTATCCGCAGTCACAAGAATGCTGAGCATTTTCTGCAATGGGGAAGTTTCATTTTTTAGCTCTTATTCAGACCCTTACCCTTGGTACTATTCCTCAGAGCCTTTTAAATAAAACCACAAACTTCTCTTCTGCGCAGATCTGTTCTTAACTTGATCACCCTTCTTCAATTGTACTTAACCATTCTAGAAGAAGATGCTGCCCAGCATTCAGACAAGGGAGTGGGTTTTGCCCCGGATGCACTGTGGTTGCCCAGGCTCAAGAAGCTTGGTGAGCAACTGACCGAAATGCTTGAAATCCCAGTGAGTGCAGACCTCATGGTTCATGCCTGGAAATGGGCTGTGCTGCAGGGAGGGGAAGTGGTGAGGCTTGGCCACAGAGCAGCGAAGTGTGACGATGGGTGAATTTCTGAAGTAGGCACTAACTGCTGCCTTATTCAGCTTGGTCCTGTCTACTGGTAAATGCAAAGCACACACTGTAGCAGCATAGGGTGTGCTGGGATCAGAGCACAAACACCTTCCCCCCTCCACCCTCCTCCACCTTCTCCCCTGAGTAGCACAGGGAATGAGGCTGTGGTCAGTCCATAATGCCTGTCTCTGCCACTCCTTCATGGTCACTCTCTGCCCCTTCTCCATATGGAGTCCCTCCCATGGATGCTATCCTTCCCAAACTGATCCCGCTTGGGCTTCCCACAGGCTGCAGCTCTCCAACACAGCTCCACATCACAGGGCCCACCCTTCAGGACCTGTTCCACCACTGGCTGCTCTCCACAGGCTGCAGCTCCATCCCAGGGCCTCGTCCTGCAGCCCCCCGCTACCAAACCCTAGCCATGTAAACCCAGTTCACTCTGAAACTCAGGCGCTTGCCTTCCGGCCTGACAGGCATTTTGGTTTTGTGTAAATCCCTCTGTGAAATCACTATCCCCACTGCTGTGGGCCAGCCATGTTGCAGAGGGCTCTGCGTGCCGAGCAGGGGTGGCTCATGCCCTGAGCTATGATTTCCAAGCTTGCATCACTTGACTTCCTTCTCCCAAGCTTTCTGTCTTGAAAGATCTCCATGACACGCACACTTTACGTTACGCATATTGTATGTCACGTATACAGTAATTAGGGCAGTAGAAATGGTTGTCAAAGGACAACAGTTGTACTAAACTCCTGCTATGGCTCAGTGAGGCATCTGCTGATTGTCTTTAAGTACTTGGAGCCAGTACGATGTAAATTTGGGTTTGTAGGTTTGTCTGCACCTGGTGCAGGATTACAAAGCAGTTCTGGTGAATGCTGCTGTTCCAAAGCAGGATGCAGGCTGTGTTGCTGTCCATTTGACATCACCTCACTTGCACTGGGAATCTCTGCATCCTGCAGACTGAGCAGCCGAGCACTGCTGAGTCACACGCAGAGCTTTTGTGTTATTCTTGCATCACTGCAATGTTGCAATCAAGCAGACTTCAGGGCAATTTGAGCAGATCAGGACAGAGGAAGTGACGTGAAGAGGAAGGAAGGGGCAGCCCTACATGCCTGCCAGCACACGCTCGACTGGAGCACGCTGTTCAGTTTGTGTGAACTCACGAAACAACCAGACTTCCCCCACTCTCATGGCCACACCTGGAGCCAGTTCATGGGAATGGCCCACTGAAAACAGACCTGAAACCGAAAGTGCGTTATCTCCATTTGGATCATCTCCCCACGACCCTTGCTGTGTGCTCTCGAGTGCCAGACCGCAGTGGATCAGGTTCAGAGCTGCTGAAGAAGCCCTGGAGCCACGGGGCATTGCTCCCTGGTGCAGCTGAGCCCAGTTAAACACCTGGCCCCCTCCCTTCCTTCGCACCTCCCTGCTCTGTTCACCCATCTATACCGGGTTGTAAAACCACATCCTTGCCTCAAGGTTTGGAGGAAAAGAGTAAGAAATACAACCACAGTGTTGCAAGCTACGTAACACAGTAGTCTCTTCTTTCCCCAGTGTCAGCCTAACAGGAGCTCAACGCTGCTGTGCTGCCTGCCCACACCCATGGCGTAGGCTACCACCAGATGGGACCTGCTAGCTCTGCTCTGCTCTTTTGCAGAACTTCAGCACAAGGGGACGTACTTCCTGGGCTGCCCTTTGAGGTGGCTCCTTTCGTGCTGGTAGACTGACCTCTGTAGGTGCTTTTCCTCTGTTTCTCTCTGTAAACCATTGTAAGGGAAGTAAAACACCTGTCTCCCCAGCGCTTCTCAGCGTCCCCAAAACAAGATGAGACAAAGCCTGCTCTCACCCATGATGTAGGTGTTCATGATAAACCCACCTTTGTCTTTGCCCTAATGCCCTGTCCTTTGACCAAGGAGCCAACAGATCATGTCAGAGATGATGAGTGCTTCCAGAACTCATGCCTGGATTTCCATGGCCAGGTCCTTGCCCAGGAGGTCCAGAAACCCCTGGAGCCTACACAGCCATGATCCTGGAGGCTATGTGCCAGGAGTGTCACCATCGGCTTCTCCAAGCTCTTGTGCTCAGTGTCCAGCACCGTGTTGGACACAGCTGAGTTTAACCCAATGGCTCTGGCATCATGGAACCACTCTGCAGTAGCTCACTGGCATCTGGGAAGTGGCAGAACCTACAATAGCAGAGAGAATCATAGAAGGGTGGAAAAGACCCCTAAGGTCATCTAGTCCAACTCTCAGCCCATCCCCACCATACCCCTCAGTGCCATATTCACATGGTTCTTGAACACCTCCAGGGACAGTGACTCCACCACCTCCTGGGAAGCCTGTTCCAGTGCCTGACTACTCTTTCTGAGAAGAAATTTTTGCCCAAGAGGGAGATGTTTAAAGCTTACACTTGTCTTTCTCCAAAGGAAGTGCCATTTTAGGGACCTCATGTGCATGCAAAAAGGAAAGGATGTGCTGTGTACCAGTGAGCTCATCCAGTCCAAGGCCTGCAGGAAGTGGTTTACCATCACAGGAGCTTTGCACTGGACAAAAACATGCTGGCCAACCTGGTCCTCTCTAGGCAGGTTAACAACCCAAAGGTTGGGTTAGCACACAGGTGAGGACACCGGGAGTTCTTGGTGGCTGAGCTGCTGGACCTTCAGATTCCAGGGATGAAGCCCTGCAGTTTATCAAGTTATCCTATTGCTGCAATAATGTTATGTGTGGGATTTTTTGTTTTTTTTTCCTTTCTTTTTTTTTTGATGTGTTGTCTTTGGTATACATCTTAGGCTAATATTCCAAACCATAGGGTGATTTCGGTGCACTGAGAGTGGGTGCGTGGTGATACAATGCCTGTAGCTTGTATACTGACAGAGCTCTGCCAGGTGCATTTAGACACATGATTGATGGTCTCTGTTTTAGTGTAATTAGACAAAACGTGTTTGTCAGACACACAATGCATTTTCTTGCTGTGCTGCGTTTTTGCAGCACCTACCATCCTGACATGACACCATTGCTTAAAAGTAGGAAACAAACCATGGATACACAGCATCAGTCATCAGGACTAGGTTTGCAATGAGCCTCTCTGGAAAATGAATACAACCTGTTGGATGTCCTTGTTTTGGCAAAAGGGTATCACTGAAAGAGCAGAAAGTCTCTTTTCTCCCTTCTCTGTCAGAGAGTGAAGATGAGTTCTGGCAGCTCTGACCAGCAGATTTTTCCCTTTTTCCCCCTGGAGCACTAATGTGCAGCACTGGGTTGTACATCTGCAGTAGGGCGGGGATTTATCCATGCTCAGAGGTGAGAGCTGCTGACGGCCACATGCAGATGTGTGGGAATGTCAGGGTGATGCCATGTCAGTCCCCTGCATGGAGGGTTGGGTTACACCGTGTTGACAGAGTAAGCATGCTGGCCACCCTGCACCTCCACACATCTGCACACTCTGCTGCTGCCCAGGCATACGCGTGGATGCTTGCACTTCTGAAATATCTCCAAATTACATTTCAGATCAAACAGCTTGTGTTTTTTGTTTGTTTGTTTGTTTTTTACAGCTTTTTTTGCTAGCAAATTGGAGCATGAGAGTAAACACTGCAATGGCAAAGGAATCCAGCGGCCAGGCTCCTCTGCCTTTGAACGTGTCTACACTGCCAAGTGAGTAGGAAGAGCCGGTGGGGCAAGCCTGGGCTCACCGCCCTGTTCCTTACAGCTTAATCCAAACCCTGAAGGGGTCCAAAGTTGGGCTCCAAGGCTTTGCTGTACAATCCCATTGCTGTGTGCGCTGTGGCAGAGGTTAGACCTGCAGATTTCAAGTGCATTTGCTGCTGAGCACAGGACGTGCACACCTGATGTTTTCTATGTCCTGTATTTGGGATCCAGCTCCCTCAACAGCACCTGAAACTGGAAGCATGACATGGGTGCAGCCGGTGTCCCACAAACGCTGCAGCTCCAGGGGGAAGCGATGCTGACTTAAGAGGTGATGGAACAAGTCCTGGCACTCTGCTTCCCCACCGCATTTGGTGCATCTTGTCTTCCTTCAGAGGGAGCAGAGGGGAAAATTAATTCCAACCCAGAAGAGAAAAGAACATAAAATATTTTTTATTACCCGTGAAGTACTGGCAATACACTCAAAAAGGCAGAGGACAGCAAAACGCTGCCCTTCACAGGTGTGTGACCTCTGCAAGAGAACATCTCCCTCTGGAAGTGCATTCCAGGCTGAAGGAGGGAGTCACAAATGATTCCTGTGTATGTTCAGGGAGACAGGTCAACCTTTCCAGACACTCTTTTTTGCTGTACAGTTCTCCTTCTGTTGGCTTCATGCAGCTCTCCATGCCCATCGCTTGTTTAATATGACTTAAGCACAAGGATTTCCTAAGCCGACAAAGCACGCAGCTCTGTTATACATGCTAGAGGAAGCAAATGCACTTCCCAGCTGCTGGGCTTGCTTGCGGTTTCTTTCCTAGCGGGCAGAACAAAGTGCCCATTCTCTGCATGAGGCGGCAGGTAGGCAAATCCTGGGCGAGGCAGTGATCATGCTGGGGCACGGGCACACGAGGAGTCGCTTCCCTGTCTGCTGCCCACGCAGCATCCCCGCGCCTGCACGTGGCCGTTGCAGAGCCTGCACAGGTCAAATCCGTCCCACAGTTGCTCCTGGGTGAAAGAAACGAATTTTCTTTCAATTTTCTCTGTGTTCTGATTTCTCTCTCATAAATTCCTTCCTAGCCAAAACTGTGGGCACACATACCCTACGTTTCTCGCCGTGCTTTGGTGTGCTGGGCTTCTCTGCAGCCAAGGTAACACTTGTTTTCATCCCCCTTCATGACTTTAATCGAGGGATGGAGAGCGCTTTGGTACTTCAGACTCTTCCCATAAAGATGTTATAGGCAAGATCCCAACTATTCCCATAAAGGAGTTACGGGCAAGATCCCATTGAATGGAGACATTCAAAGTCAGGCTGGACCAGGCTCTGAGCAACCTGATCTAGCTGTAGGTGTCCCTGCTCATTGCAGAGGCCTTTAAAGGTCCCTCCTAGCTCAAATGATTCTATGATTCTATGGGGCCAGGGAAGGCAGGTGTGTGAAAGCGGTATTGCCACCCACCTGGAGCTGATGCCATATATTGAGCACCTACCTGCTCTTCTTAATGGATCCTTCCAATACAATTGGATAAAGATAGGTCGGGAGCATGACTGCTGCTTTCCTAGGGCTTGTGTGCTCTTCTTTCTGGAAAGGAGGAGTTTCATCACCAGACAAAGGGGTGTGGGGAAAGCTGATACACTCCTTTCCAAGTTTCAGTGGGACCAGGTACATGTTTTGCATGGTTGAGGGAAGAATTACACTCAAAAAGTCCTTGGAAAAGGGAGAGTGGGGACAATACACGCAAGGGACCCACGCTGATCTTTGTAATGTATTCTTCCACCCTTTGCGCAGCACCTGCCGCCTTTGCTGGCCTGATGTACTTGTTTGTGAGGCAGAAGTACTTTGTGGGCTACCTGGGGGAGAGGACCCAGAGGTAAGGCTTTGCAGAGCCTCTTCACAAAACATGGGGTGTTTCAGAACTGCAGAACAACTGGGGTGGGAAGGGACCTCTGGAGATCTCCTGGCCTGACCCCCGCTCCTGCAGGGACACACAGAGGAGGGTGCCCAGAGCAACATCCATTCAGCTTTGGAAGGTCTCCAAGGAGGAGACTCCACAGCCTCTGGGCAGCCCGTGCCAGTGCTCTGTCACCTGCATAGAAGTGCTCCTGGTGTTCAGAGGGAACCTCCTGTGTGCCAGTTTGTGCCCATGACCTCTGGTCCTCACAGTGGGCACCTCTCTTCCAGGCTGAGCAGTCCCAGATCTCTCAGCCTCTCCTCACAGGAGATGCTCCCATCCTTCAGTACCTGCATCAAGACGTGCACGTGTGTGTTTGTGCTAGTATTCGCACAGCAGCCTCCTCTCATCTTAATAAAACCAATTTCGCATGTGAGGAAAAAAACCATCCCACAGACACTGGTGACTGTGAAGACATACAGGTCCCTCTGAATAGCCACTTGGGTGAGAAACATCCTGCACTGTGGTCAGGAGATGAATCCAGGCCCAAACTATTCTGAAAATTTCCAATGACATCTGAAAGCTTGCAGCGGGCCAAGCAGAAGAGCGGGCATTCCCTCCTTTGTGACAGCCCCTGGAATGCATCTGCTGGTCTCAGCCAGAGGCTGGAGGCTGAGGGCTCCTCAGGTAAGGTGGCCCTGATAATGAATTGCTTTCCTCTCTTCCTGTCTCCCCAGCACTCCCGGGTACTTGTTTGGGAAGCGTATCATTTTGTTCCTGTTCCTCATGTCTGTGGCTGGGATACTCAACTACTATCTCATCTACTTCTTTGGAAGCGACTTTGAAATTCACATAAAGACGATAACCAGTGCCATCTCACCGCTGCTTCTCATTCCCTAGCTCCCCGCAGTGCCCAGGGGTCAGCCTGCTTCACATATCAATACCCAAAAGCAGCTATAATTCAGCTGTTTAAGAAATAAACCTATAACCCTTTCAAATTGCTGTAAATCTAATGCTCAGTGGGCTTTGTAGTTTGATTTAACCTTGCTTTTTCCTTCAGGAAAAAGATTTATTGTGAGCACTCAGCATGCTCAAGGAACGGTAACAACTTCCAGTTAATTCATCAGAGTTTTTTCATTAAACTGCATCTTGAAAGCCAGTTGCGTGACCGTAAGGGACATTTTATGCTTTCATTGTAACTATTTTCCTGAGCGCTTGTGATGAAAGCCAGGAGCCTCTGAGCCTCATCCCTGGAGGATGTGCAGCCACGACCATGTCCTGAAGCAGGCTTTCACCATCACCCTGCACCCATCTGCCCATGCAAATGCACAGGGCAGCCTCTTCTCCCACCCTTTCCCTTGCATTGGCTGGTGATTGAGTGCAGGACAGCAGGCTGGCCCCTGTCTGGTTTTCCTTGATCAATATTCATGTGTGTAATGCTCCCGGCACTGATCTCATCCATACCTCAGCCTGGCTATCCTCCCAGAGCTGCAAACGGGGACTTGCATCAATGAGGATCTGGTAAATGGACAGCAAGATCGGTTTTGTTTTGCTTTGCTTAATAAAACAGCCTGACAGGATGAATCCATTTGCTCCCATCTTCTTCGTGCACCATTGACGTGACACAGGCAAGTGGCACAGCCCCACTACCTGTGGGAGCTGCTCTGAGGGACGTGTTTTTAACAGCTCTCTCCCTATTAGCAAGCTCAATTAGCAGCCTTCATCACTAACAACACGCCTGAGCACGCCCATGCCAAGGAGCAGCCTGATGAGAGAAGAAAGCTGTGATGGGCAGACAGCCCAGCGCAACCTTTGCAAGCATTGCTACCGTAAGAGTGCTTAAGCTCTTAAGCCCATCCGATTACCACATGCAGGATGGGTAAAGCTGCATGCCACGACTCCTTTCGGAGGGACAGAGTCACGGCTACATGAGAAGAGGGTTTGCAGAACTGCACTCCAACGAGAGAAGCCTGCCTGTGTGTCGCGGCTTCATGACGCATTGCTCTGCTGCCTTCTCTCTCTGGCAACCACTAGTCCTTGGGGGTGGCCCATTCTCCCTCCTGGCCACCGTGGGGCCACCAATTGATGGCAGCTCCGCAGGAGGAGAGGGGCAGCTTTTCATGTCCTGGAGTGACAGAATTCACCCGCACTCTGGGAGTGCCAAAGGATCACATGGCACAGCTGTTACGCAGTTCAGAGGAGGAGATGCTCTCAGGGCCTCCTCCAGCACCACAGGCCCTGCGTTCCTGCCAGTCTGGTGCCCCTGGGCTCTCAGTCTTGGTCATAGAAATTGGAGTCATGGAATCATAGGACAACCCAAGGCGGAGGGGACCCACAAAGACCATTGAGTCCAACCCCTGGCTCCACACACAACCACCCCAAATCCAATCCCCATGTCTGAGAGCACTGTCCAAGCGTTCCCTGAGCTCTGGCACTCAGGGCCGTGCCCACTGCCCTGGACAGCCTGTTCCATGCCCACCGCCCTCTGGTGCAGACCCTTTCCCTAATCTTTCCCTAAAGCCCTTTTGGCTCTGGAGACCATCACTTGCTGGAGGTGGCTCTCCCAACACTGTATGAGTGCCTTGCAGGTCTCACCAGATACGTGAAGATCCCCTGCTCTCCTTTTTGCCCTCCGCAGCAAGGAGCAGCCCACTTGAACTTCTTCTGCCAGCTCCTGCTAGCATGGGAAGCAATTCTCCACCAGCCTCCTGATTCCGTTCGCCTGCGCTGAAGGGCAAAGGGTGATTTGAATGACTCCTTGGGGTCAGATAATCCATCCCAGCACTCTCAGGCTTCTCTGATGACTCAGAGGCTGGTCTATACACCTGTATGTAGGTGAAATCACTCAGACCAGGCCATCTTCAGAAGGAACCGAGTCCAACCCATCTTCTGCTGCACTAATTTATGAGTATTTTGCAAGAATTTCGCCTACTTACTTCCTCAAAGCTTTTCTGATAACAAAAGAAATGAAAATGTAGGCAAAATCCATTTTCCATCTGCCTATACGTGGAAATGATGATAGTCACAGACAGACAAACAGGTGGTGCACAGACTGATCACAATGTAAATTTCCCATGAATGTCACACTCTGTTTTCCAGGCTGCAGGCAAAGCTTGTGGTTACATTTGCCTTTTTACTCTTTCTATGGAAAGGAAAAGGCAACACAAGTGTTATTTAGGCTTTCCTCACTGTGTTACACAATGCCAGTTTTTGTTTGCAGCATGCAAAACCACCCTGATCTGGGCACTGCAGTCACCATCGCTTTGCACATCAGAAAGCTGCAAGCATAGATCCTTGTGCACAAATACATATGCTACTGTAAAAGACGTGCAGACACACACTAGGATCATATACACATGGACCTGCTGAATTGTATTGGACATGGAGACAAGCCTGTTGGCAGTCTTCTGATGGCTGCTGTTCAGGGCTAGCCTGCAAGCTGCTGGGGCCAGCACCTGTTCTTGGTACTAGACCAGAGAAGAAGCCAGGGCTCTGTGCAAACATCTATTACTTTCCCATCCTGCTGACTGTGCTGTTCTTCTAACTATCCCCAGCTCCTTGTGATGGAGTGCCATGACCACACTGCCTGACCATCTCTATCCCAGATACACACATAAATGCACTGTGTATGCGTCTATATACACAAGCACAGTGTGTTCTCTTACTGTATCTATATACAAATATATATTAGCTGCTGATTCATATGAATGCTAGGTTATCAGGAAGGTGGGGAGGGAAGCAGATCACTCGGGCACCAGTCCTCTCCCAGCTTGCAGACTGTGTACATCAGAGATATGGAGGCTGCTGGAAGCTGGGCTATGGCAGGATGCATTTCAGCTGCTGACAAAGCTCCAGAGCGCACACACTATTCCTGCCACAGAAGCACATCTTCCATACAGCACTACAACCCTCTAGTGGAAACTTGGTCCTCTTGACATGCAGGTGCTTCTGGTGCCAGAGGAGCTGCTTCTTGGAGCCTGACAGTGATGGAACAGCACCCACAGCTCTCAACAGATGCCTTTCTACTACTGAATGTTATTTTTTATTATTCTGCCACATCAGATCCCCGATCCTGAAGCACAACCCATCCCGCCTGTCACAAAGCAAGAAGTCCTGTTCAGTGTTGAACACAGGGAAGCAGACAAAGTCCAGATAGGAGAAGAAATCTCTTAATGTCACCCACAAGAATCTCCAACATTTATCAGATTCCCAACTTCCCAGAAAGGACCCATTTGGTCTGTGTCATGTCTGTGCCAAATTTCTGAACACGTTTCTGAGAGCTGAGTCATTTCAGCCAGAGTGAATGGGATGAGCACTCCCATGGAGAAGCTGCAGATCCTGCAGGGCATGGCAGAGCCCCTGCAGATGACGCTCTGACACCTGCGAGGGGGAAAGACCTCGGAGGCTATGACATTCCTTGGGGGAACCTGAGGAGCACTGCTGTTCTTTTGAAGGCTTCTGTCCCAGGAATCAGTGGTGAGATGCAGGACACCAAGAGACAAGCTCCCTGCACAGGAAGCTGCTTTTGCCCTTTAGAGGAGAAATAATAAGCTTGTGAGTTATTTGTGAGTAAACAGCTATTGCCTGTTGGTGGATCTGCCTGATGAGAAAACATAGGAGCTGATCCAGCTGAAAACCACCTTTTTAGTTATTTTACCCTTTATTAGGTTATTTTTAATCCAGCTCAGCTCCCCAGTCTTTCACAGCTACAGTGGTACAACCAAGATGCCACATTGACTGGGAAGATGGGGACCTCACAGAATACTCATGAGGTTTCCCCTTCATCCACCGTAAATGCCATCCTAATGTTGTGTTGTTTTTTTTTTGCCTTCAGACACTCCTGCATGTGTGAGGTTTCCTTTCCCTTACTCAGTCTGGAAGTCACCAAGCCCGCATCCCACTTCTCGCACCTCACCTAGTCCATAGGATTCACATAGCATCCCATCCATCACAGAAAATAAGTTTGTGCCTGGTTTCTGCCAACCTTTTCCTGCTGCTGTATGTAGACCTCTGACAGCACCAAGCCTACACAAGGCATACAAGCGACACGGCTAACAAGTGGAAAATAGCAGCAGGAAACTCTGTCTGGGCACGCTACAGGCACCAGAACCCTGTGAATCATTGCTTACCCCACCCACTGACAGTTTAATGGCTCCTGGACTGCTGTATTGCAGAAAAGTACTTTTATTTCCCAAGCAGGGTCTCAACTTGGTGATTATTAATTTTTTTTCCATAGTAGCAGGATGTAACCCTTCTGATGGGGCTCAGCTGGCAACGGCAAAGTCTGAGTTCCAGTTTGCAGAGGTTGCTAATGAAACATCAGATCCCTGGCAAATAGCTGAGCTTTTCCCGTCCCCGCACACGTCACACTGCCTTGAAAACAGTGTTTCATTGAAAGGGAGAACTGAAAAGCAGGAAGGTAGATAAACAGTGATGCCTTGTTAGCAGAAAGGGCTCTCAGTGGTGGGGAAACACCGTAAGTAAGATCAACATCTCATGCATGTCCACCAAACCCTTCTCTCCACCTCTTCTTCTCATGAGGTGCCACCAAAGTGCTTGTCCCACAGGAGCTTCCACTTCCCTGTGGGACCTTCCTGAACCTGGCCTTTCCTGGCCTTACCACAACTGCACCCCAGAGTACTCAGTGCCAGTATTTCCCTGTAAAACCTCTTTTCAAGAGACTGACGAATCCTTTGGGTTTTTTGGGGCTCACATCATGCCTTGCTCAGTGGCGGGCTCCTCCAGCAGGCCAGACTGCTGCTTGCCTCCCAAACCCCAGGCAGCAGTTCCTGGTTTCCCTAAGACATGTGTGGTCTAGCAAGCAACCAGCCTGCCAGCCAGTGTCCTAATTGGAAACAGCACGAACTCGCCCAGGCTGCATTCCTGGCATTTAGCAGGCACTGGGCACAAGGCGGGACATGAAGATGCTCACCCATGCAGCTGCGGGCAGACTTGACCCACTGCCACTACACGATGCGTCAGTGGCCTTGGGGTATGCCAAAGAAGGCTGTGATGCCTGATACTGGACACCAGTGAGCAGAGCCTGGTTCTGACTTCTTTGCCCCCTTCCATAAGGTATTTATGGATATTGAGATCCCCCTGAGCCTCCTCTTCTCCAGGCTGAGCAGATCCAGATTTCTTGGCCTCTCCTCACAGAAGAGATGCTCCAGGCCCTTCAGCATCTTGGTGGCCCTTCACTGGGCTCTCTCCAGCAACTCCATGACCCTCTTGGACTGGGGGACCAGCTGTGGCCACTCCCTCAAAGGGCAGAAGACTGCCTATTTCTGTGGGTTGCAGCAACCCTTAGGGAGAGTCTGACAGAGGCCAACGCTGTTGCACAATGAATTGCAGAGTGTATCTTCTCCTGTGTTCGGGAGTTGTGTTGGGCTTCTTGTAGCTCAGACTGCATAGAATCACAGAGTTGCAGGGATTAGAAGGGACCTCTGGAGATCACCCAGTCCAATGCCCTGCTAAAGCAGGTTCCTACTGTAGGTTGAGCAGGAAAGCATCCAGGTGAGTTTTGAAGACCTCCAGAGAAGTAGACTCCACCACCTCACTGTTCCAGTGCTTTGTGACCCTTGAAGTAAAAAAAGTTCCTTCTCATGTTCAAATGGAACTTCCTGTGTTCCAATTTGTGCTCATTGTCCTGCCACTGGGCACCACCAAAAGGAGCTTGGCCCTATCTACTTGTCTCCTGCCCTTTAGATGTTTATAAGCATTGATAAGATCCCCTCTCAGCCTTCCGTTCCACAGGCTGACCAGACCCAGGTCTCTCAGCCTTTATTCATAAGGGAGATGCTCCAGGCCCTTCATCATCTTTGTGGCCCTCAACTGGACTCTTTCTAGGAGTTCCCCGTCTTGCTTGAACTGGGAAGCCCAGAACTGGACACAGTACTCTAGATGTGGCTTCACCAGGGCAGAGGAAACCTCCCTCGATCTGCTGGCCATGTTCTTTTTAACACACCCCGGAACTCCATTGGCCTTCTTGGCTACAGAGGCACACTGCTGGCTCATGGCTAACCTGCTGTCCATCAGAACATCCAGGTCCTTCTCTGCAGAGCTCCTTTTCAACTGGTCAGCCACTAACCTGTACTGAGGCAGGTGGTACACTTGGATGGTGTCTGGGTAGTTACAGTGTTGGAGATTGGTGTAGTAATTCTGTGCAATTCTTTTGTCAAATGATTCAGCAAGTGACTACAAGTGGATTTTATCAGTATAGCATGGAAAATCTCACACTGAAAATGCAGGAGATATTAGTCTACAGTCTCTGAAGACCATAGCTAGGCAGGACATGCTTGCTCCCTCCACAATCCACCACATGTACATCTCAAAACTGAGGCTGTGAACAGAGGTCACCAGCTCCCAGCATTGTCCTCTCATTGCTGCATCCTTCACACCACAGAAAATGGATCCCACACAAGTGCTCATGAACATCCCCATCCTAAGGTCCCATCTCCACTGCTGCTGCACAATACTTCCAGTGCTCAGCATCCTTTGGCAAGCGTCAAACTCTCAAAATTTTGTTCCAGTCATGGCAGTGTTCTTTATCATTGCTGTCTGGGACTTTCCAACCCAGATGGCAAATGTTAACTGGCTTTATCCTATGCTTGATTGCTGTACCATTTTTTTATACTAACGAGGGCTCATTGTTGGTCCAGCTCTTGGGCTTTCATTATAAATACAAGCAGAAATTTATGGGAGGTACACTTAACAGACCCCTACCGTAAGTGTCCAGTTGTGAAATAGCCCTGTGGAAACCATGCAAGGGTACACCACTCATTCTTGGTATTCACCATTGGTGCGGTTAAAACTGAAATGGGACTTGATCGCTATACCAGGAGACCCTACTGGTTATACTATGGGTGTTATACTGCTTCACCAGGTGCAGTGAGAGCCTCAAGTACACCAGCCTTGGGGCTGAGGCAGGATAAGCTGTGACTGGCTGCCTTGCACACTCCTTTTCTGCCTCAGCACATCTTATATCACTTAGGCCAATGCTTTTCCAACAGGTCTCAGGATTTAGTGCTGTTGGTATTTGATCAGGCAGATCCCTGAGGAACCATTTGGATAGTGGAGGATATGAGTGCAGAATATGAAGGGACCACCTGGGTCATTAAACCCCGTCCCCTGTCGTCCCTGGCAACCATATAATAGACATTTAATCCAGAAAAGTTCAGCTACCTCTATTCCTCCTCCCCTGTGTGGCTGGAGCCTGTAACTTGATATTAAAGCCGTCACTGAAAGCACATTTCTTGCTGCAAGAAGGCAGCACTCCCAGAAAATGGAAATTCTCTTGTGTCTTTGGTCATAATATATTGTCAGGAATAACACTGCTTCCAGCAATAGCATTTCACACAGCCAGACTTGGCATCTCCCCACTTTCTCAGCCATTTTAGAGATTTATAACTAATAATTACAAAGCTGGATAAATAATTAGACTCCGAGGCTTTGTCTTAGCTTTTTCTTCTTATAAATAAATCCCTTATTCACAAGCTATATTAAAACACCTGTCAGCAGTATAATGTGCATTTCATATTGGTGACTTGCTTACTTCCTGCTTGGGCGCATTGATTTTATTTCCATTATCCATAATATTTTATTCATGTAATTATCAGGACTGTCTTCCATCAGGAATACATCTGCTCTGTGTGTACAGGTGTACATCAGTGTCCGTAGTGATAAACTGAGGATAGTTCACACACAGCACATCCACACCATTACAGAGGGCGAGCACAAGGCAGAAACCCACTATGAAATGGTGGAGCCATCCTGTGTTAAACATGATATCCACATGAATGCTGAGATTTGGTGGAGGTGTGGCAGAGGCAGCTGAGATGTGGCAGCCACATTGTCCCACCAAAGGAGCACTGTGAGGGAACAGCAGTGGCTCCTGGCAACAGCCTCAAACTCTGCAGAGGAACTGTTGGATAATGTCTTGAAATCCCCTCGGGAGGTCCTTGTAAGAAGAGAAAGATTAAAAAAGGCAAAGAAAGGTATTGCAGCACTGAGCTCTCACGGGATCTACTCCTATCAGGTATGCCTTGAGCATCTTTAATGCATCTACCCTTTGTATGCACAAAAGCAGCTGCCCAACCACTTAAAGTCAAGGACGGGCGAGTATGTATCAGGTTAGATTTATGAAAGAACAAGGATCCTCAGCACAGGAAAGAGATGAGTACATCATCTTGCATCAAATAAAGGGAGATTTATTAGGGGGAGGGTACGGGAGGCTCAGGGGAGCTGCAGTATTAACATGTACTGCAAACAACAGCAATCTACAGGAACTTATTCTTTCAGAACCACGTCCTTCTTTTCCCCACTGGGTCCAGGCCTTACAACAGGAGCCATGGGAATGTGACAAACTCACAAGCAGCAATTCTGCGTGAACACCACCGAAAGTGGAAGGGCTGAAGAGATCCCTGAGGACTTTTCAAAACTCCCATTCAATGCTATGTTTTCCTGGAGGTATCTTTGCCTTTGTCTTTTGCCAGACAGCAGTGGTGAGCCGTCCGCTCCCCGACAGCCACAGCGGGGTAGCAGTAGGTGGCAAGCTGCTAAGCAGGGGATAGGATTGTTTCAGAAAATACGTTAGTCATTGCACTTCTCAGAAAAGCCTTCAGTAACCACCAAGTGCTCTCAAGGCTTCAAGGGGGGTTTCTATTTCCTTGACATGTTGCATCTTATTTTTTGCTATTACCTTCTGAAAAGCCCCAGAAAACTGCTGTCCTTAGCAGAAGACCCCGTCCCAACCTTTTTTTTCCTCTTGCTTCCTAAATCCACGCCCTGGGACAGCATTGCTTGAAGAGCGCCTGGACACCATAGTCATGTCCCTTGCACTCATCTTTCCTCTCAAAATGGCAGGTTCATCCTATACCAATAAAAAAGCCGAAGTACTCTTTACATCATTAATTGCCTTTGTGGGTCAATTGCCCTCTGTACATAAATGGGAATTATAGGGATAACACTGACCTACATTTATCATAATTTTTCACATGGTTAGTCAGAACTTTCTGACTGGTGTCCGTGCAGTCAGATGTTGTTGGAGCAGCATGGTGAGAGCAGACAAGCTCTTCTCTGATGAGAATGGTGGGACTGAGAGACTGGAGCACACCTCACACAGGGCTGCTGGGTCTGAAATTAGGGAATTCCACTGCATGATCTACATGGAATTCATTGCTAAGCCATGCTCTTTTCAGGATGCGATGGAGTTGGAGAAAGGGCAGAAGGGGACAACTAAAATGTTAAAACATTTTAAGGTAAGGAAAAGGTAAAAATGCTTTGGAGAGGTGAGGCGGAGAGGAGGTTTCGATCAACATTTGCAAAATCATAAAGGCAGTGGATGAGGTGAATGCAGAACTGTTACTCATCATATCCAACATATTAGACCTAGGTGGAGCATGATGGGAGTGTTAGTAGATTGGGTTACGGTAGATAAAAGGGCTTCTTTGCACAGCAGAGTAGTGAACCTCTGCAATTTGTTTAAACAAGAAAGTTGTGAAGGAAAGAGGACAGGAGAAAAAAAGAGATTAGACACTCTTATGGGCAACGTAAGAGCGTCCACAACATATGATAAATGAAACATACAGAGATGCTCCACCTACCAGTCCCAATACACACTGGACCATGTGCAAAACTGAATGAAGGCATGGCCCAGAAATTAAACAATGGGGCAGTCGAGAATGGTCAGGGTCCAATATCTCCTCTTTTGCATACCACTGTTATCATATCCGTTGTATATGTCTCTAGTCTATATTCATCAACAGTTTTGCAATAAGCCTTGTAAGTGCTCATCTACTTAGCTTATTCTAAGAACACATCCTCAACCTATAATTATTGCACAAAAAGTAAAATAAGAATTAAGTATGACGAGCTGTGATTTACAAGAATGAGTAAGCCAGTGTTTAATCTAGCCAACTAATTTTCCTTCAAATCTCTGGTGAAAGCTGCAGGCAGGCTTCCAGCACGTGAGTCTTCCTTCAGTATTTCCTCCGATTTGAACAAGAATTCATCTGGGCTTATAGACTGCTGGGGGTAATTGGCTCCTTTCCACCTGGTTTCCACCCATTCTGCAAAGATCCCACCAAAACTGAAAAGCATCTCATAAAATTGCAAATTGCGTTGCAGCCACAGTGGAAGCACATCTGCAATAACCAACCAACACAGCTGCACCGCAGAAGGAATCTGACCCTTAGCTGCAGTGGGACTGGCATACTGTGAGGAGCAATGACTGTCAGGTCACAGATGGGTATGAATTCTTCAACCTATGTCAATGGGAGCCACGTCGAGAGGTTTGAGGAAATCATTTTCCATACAACCCAGGTGGAAAGAAATCTGGAAACCGCAATGCTCCGGTCTCTTGATCAAATCCAAACTTCGGAAACCCTACCTGAGACACATTTTTAACTACAGATTTTAGTGCTTCTGCCCATGTGCATTTCCAGTGAGAGGGCCCAGAAACATCCCAAGGTACTTCCCACACCTTTTCAATATGCTCCGTAGCTATTTCTGAACCTCGTAAGACATTTTATGGGAGGCAAGCAACCAAGCAGTC
Source organism: Aquila spilogaster (assembly GCA_024606505.1). Taxonomy (NCBI): domain Eukaryota; kingdom Metazoa; phylum Chordata; class Aves; order Accipitriformes; family Accipitridae; genus Aquila; species Aquila spilogaster. Next base: position 2,400 of record JANHGO010003888.1, on the reverse strand, counting down.
TACGTGTAGCTGTGCTCCAAAAATGGAATTTGGCAGAGCCCAGGGTGAGGGAACGTGAACATGGAGTGGACCAGAGTGCATTGCTGTACATCTGGGATGTTTAATGCTGAGGTTGTTTAATGTTTAACACCTAATACCTAAATCATTTCGGACGCAGGTGATACAGGGTTCAGTTTTACTCACCATGGAAGCCTTTCACTCTCAAAATATTTGGTGCATGTAGATTTGCTTAAGCAACCTGTGGAGAAACCTGAAGGGAGAGATTACTCTCAGGACTGCCCAATCTGTAGGATTTAGTTAATCTGTAGCTGCGATGCTCAGCCAGAGAACAGGGCAGAGCATCAGATAGTAAATAGGAATTCTGAGCTCATCTAGGCTTAGAGGGCAGAGAGGAAGAAACACTGCTACTTATGGCCTTTAGAGAGACCTGTGGAACAGCTGTTTTATTGGCTGCTCCAAAACTTGTACAAGTTTGAGTAGTGGCAACACTGGCAGTCTTGATGACACACAGGAGGAGGTAGCACCACAAACTGCTGGAGCTGGCCCTGCAGAAAGGGAAATATTTGTAGACCCACAGCCAGAGTTTTGGTACCCAAAAGGTGGCTGGCAAGAGCCCAGACGAGTGGCTGATAAGGTGCTTGGAGGCCACAGAGAGGTCCCCAAGGGCACCACTCTGCAGAACTCAGGTCAGGTCTGCACATCACATGAAATCATCTCTCATGGGGGAAAACGTATATTTAAAAACAGGGAAATGTGGATTCAGAGATGTGTGCTGAAAAGTGTTATGTTAAAGCATCACATTTGAAGAAGCACTGGCTACAGAGTGAAGAAGTCTGTAGGTGGGAACACCCACAGACATAGTCTGCAATAGGTTTTTTGAGGTCTAGATACTATGCCACATCTCATTTACATGTCTTCTGTAAGCATGCCCTTGTTTACTGTGCAGTAAAGCAGTCTCTGAAGTATACTGGCACTTATTATCTAACAGTTACATTCAAAGATTTACAAACATTAATCTAGAGCTTTAAATTCACATCACATTTTCTGAACACATAGAACTTTAGCCAGAACTCCAGCAAACAGCTTAAGCTGGTATGCAGAACAGCAACGATGCAATGTAATAATGCAGGCTTATCATTTTGTGCCTCCCTATTTGCAAAACATGATCACATCAGACTTGCATTGCAAAGTAGCCTTTTTCATTAGATCTGCACCTTAGATGGCATCATCCCTTAAGGACTCTTCCTGTTCCCCATGTGATTTTAACCAACAGATGGCAGCAACCCTATTGCTAATGGCACGACAGCTGTGATTTTTGTTCTCACCAAGGCAAATCATTGCCTGGATGCTTGGATGCCTCAGACTCACCCATGAGCCTATGGTCAGGAGGGCACCAGAAAAGTCTCCATAGTAGAGCAAGCAGCCATGAAACACAAAGTGTCTCCATCTGAACTTGTCCAGGTGCACTCTTCATTGTGTTCTTGGGGTCAGGGTGGTTTAAATGAGGTTACAAGTGCCCCACAAAGCAGAGACAACACTGCAGCCCCACTGGCTGTGAGGCAGCTGGCATTCAGCATCACCAGGATTCTAACCATCAGTTTTTGGTGCATGAACTCCGTGTGTTTTATAAAAATCATTTATTTACACATGGCATCCATCCTGTTTGCCAAACAGCACTTGGCACCAAGTGCAGGTAGGTGGTCCTTGTGGTGACACACCACCGGCACTGCTCGCTGCTCCTGGCTCCTTGCCACTAGTCCTCTAGGGGCATGTGGCTATTCACAGACAGCCACAGGCTTTTCCCTCCTCAAAACCACTTGAAACTCAATCTCCCCACAGAAAAGCTTTCCTCCTCATCCAGCACTTACATTTTACACTGTATTGGCATTGACTGAGCCAATTTTACTCAAATTTTACAAATCCTTTCCTTTCTGCAGAACTTCAGCATTAATGATTGAAGATATAGAAAATTACATTAAATGGCTGAAAACAAAGCAGAATGGAAGCAACTAATTTCTTAATTCAGCTACGTTGCTTTAATAGTTGTTACTCCACTGAAATAACTGGGTAAAAAAATAATTTCTTCAGAAGTCTCATGTTTACAGGCTCTGGTCCTCATGAGAGCTTCAAGCACCCCAGTGTCTGCTGGATGGGGAGTACAGCAGGGCTTCAGCAGTCCAGGAAGTTTCTGGAGTACTCTCTTGATAGCCCCTGGACACGGATGATTGAGGAGATGATGTGCTGCTGGACCTCAGAATCACAAATAAGGAAGATATGGTCAGGCATGTAGAGATCAAAGGCAGTCCTGGCTGTGGTGACAATGATACTTTTCCTTCCTTCCTTCCTTCCTTCCTTCCTTCCTTCCTTCCTTCCTTCCTTCCTTCCTTCCTTCCTTCCTTC